>CM053502.1:78186539-78228143 GCA_028627145.1 Eidolon dupreanum
CCTTCAGTAAAATGTCTGTATTATTCATCAAGCTCTTAAAATTGGTTTTGAGTTTGAGGCAGAGAGGGGCTGGATCTTACCATAGCTGGCCAAAGAAACTATAAGCAGAAACCTTAAGAGATGTAAGTGGCCCCCAAAGGCTTTATCTATCAGGTTACTGAGACTTCCTCTTTATCAATCAGTGTGCAAATCTCCACAGGACAGTTTATTAATGCTAGGAATAATTTAGTCCCTACAGTGTCCTATACCATATCCTGGCCATAGTGGGTGCTCAAGACTGACTGAGGGACTGCATGAGAATGAGACCCCTCTATGACCATTCCAGGAGCCCCTTCAGAATTCCCAAGTAAGTTGGCCAGGGGACCTGCCACTACCCTGCCTATGACTGATGGAATTAGCACTGGGCTTCTGACCCCAGGGCAGTCAACCTATAGAATGGCCAGTAGCCCATGAAGTGTCTGTCCTGTGAGCTCTGTAGATCAGAGATGGCAGTAGCTAATATATCTATTCTGGTCCTTTCGTGGGCAGTCTGGATGTAAAATGGATGAAAGACAGCATAAGTGGATTAGTCCTATGATTGCTATAATAATGTACCACAGATTAAGTAGCCGAAATAACAAAAATTTATTGTCTCTCAGTTATAGAGCCTAGAAATCCAAGATCAAAGTTTGGTAGGGTTGGTTCCTTCTCAGGCCTGTGAGAGAAGAATCTGTTCCAGGTCTCTCTCCTTGGCTTGCAGATGGCCATCTTCTTGTTTAGGTGTGCTTCTCTGTGCCCAAATTTCCCCTTTTTATAAGGACACAAGTCATATTGCATTAGAACCCATACTAATAATCTCATTTAAACTTGGTTTCCTCTGTAAAGATCGTATCTCCAAATTAGGCCATACTCTGGGCTACGGGGGGTTAGGACTTCAACATATGGATTTAGGGAAACACAATTCAGCCCACAACAGTGAGCAGTCAACAAATACTCAAGTCAGACACTGAAAGGCATTTCTTAGACAGTCCCTTCCAAAATATAATGTGCCCATGAGTCTTCTGTGGATCTTATGTCATGCAGATGCTAATTCAGTTGGTCTTGGGTGGGCCTAGGATTCTGTATTTTTATAAAAATGGCCAGATGCTGCTGGTCCAGGAACTACACTTTAAGGAAGTAGTGCCTCTCCCAGGCTCTGCTCTTCTCTTAAAGAGGGCTCACTGATGAAGGACTGAGCTATTCTCAGTGGTTCCTGAGTTCCATGAACCAAGGTGGAAGTTCTGAACCTTTACAGCACATTATAACCACCCAGGGAACTTGGAAAAAGTCCTCATGGTCTCACCTTCCAGCAATCCGAATTAGCTGGTCTGGGATGGGCCTCCATAATTTTAAAAAGCTCCCAGGTATTTCTACCATTGCTTTCAGGTATCCTTCCCGAGGGTCAAATGTTTACATTTTAACAGATACAATTGTTTAAAATGTGACCCTAACTGTGAGAATTTAAACACCAATTTCAATGGTGGGAAAATGTTTGTGGACAGACAAGTCTTTTGTTCTTCAAATAACAACAGAATGAGGTCATTTTAGTGCTTTATAAGATCATCCTTGCCAGAAAGTATAGGAGGTTGAGACATGGGCTATAGTGTCAGTTCCCTTATTTGGAACAGAAATGTACTCATTCTCCAAGAATGCATTGAGTTGTTCTCTGGGTGAGAACAAACTCCCACCCTATACAACACCTGTAATCCTCACAGGGCAGGATATAGTCTTTCCATTGTTGGTGGTGCTTTAGCAGAACAAGGATATCTGGATGGGAATGGGCCTTTGGCCACCAGTCCTTTAGTACCATGACCCAGAAGGACAGGTGCTTGAAAATATGTCTATGAGAGATTTAGTTTATGTAGGCCTCTAGTGCTGACAACAAAGGCAAGAAGCTGAGAACTGGTAAAAATAGGAGAATGGCATTGCAATAATGCTATAAGCAAGAGTATTTTTTAAAATCATATAGAATTTGAAAATTAAGACAGAAATAAAATGTGCTCCTATTATGTCCAAGTGAATGACATGTGAGCACTGAGTCCTAAATACAATACGATTTAGAATGTATATCACACATTTGTGGGCCAATGGCCTACTAACGACTGTTTCCCTGCCTGACCATAAGTCTCTTCTTATAAAGCATATGTTGTCATCATCAAAGACTCTCCAGGAACTAGCACGATACCTGGCACATAGCAACATCACAGGCGTGATCGACTAGCTACAAGCAGGGTGTCTGTAGGATTTGCTCACTGCTCTACCCCAGTGCCTGGCACAGAGAGAAGCTCAGCAATTATTTGGTGAATAAATGTTAGGTCATTGAATACTTGAAAGTCAAGTACTTACTACCCAAAGGTGTGCCCCATGATTCTTCAGATTGTTTCATTTGCCCAGATTGATGCAGCCTTAGCAGGAGGGAGGAGTGAGGTGAGGCAGGAAGGTGAAGCATCTTCGACTTTGACCTTCACTCTTGTCTTGAAATAGACTGGGCCCAGCCACCTACTTCCCAACCCACCACTGAGCTCTGACAGTCAGGAATCCAAGTTGTCTTTCTATAGAGCATTGTTTCTTCAGAAGATGACTAAAGTGTCCTGGTCAACAACCCCTCTGTCACACATGCTTCCCACACAGTCCTGCCCTGATGCTCCCACCTTTGCCCTCAAGTGATCCTGAAAGCTGCCTTTTTCCAAATGAGGAGACCCTGCACATTTTGCCACTGGTAAGCACCCTCAGGCCAAGATTGCACATCTTAAATAGATTTAAAATAGCACAGCTGATATTTGGGAAGCTGATTAGTAACCTGATGTTTGCTCAGCTCAACTGCCTAAGTTGAAGTCTATTTATATTAATCAACTAGTAATTATTAAATATCTATTGAAAATTTTGGACTCTGCTAGGTCAAAAGAAACACAAAATGATCCATACCAGGAAGCAGTTTCCTCCTTACCCAGGGAGGCACGGGGACAGCTGAGGACAGCAGCTAGGTGCTTCATTGTGCAACATGGATGCCAAAGGCAACATCAGTGAGGGATAGGAAGATGACTGGGGACAGGAACAGGTGGAGATGGTGGGGTTGGAACCTGAGCAGATGGGGCACAGCCATGGGGAAGCATGGCTGTGAGGGTGATTGCAGAAAGAAAGCTGCAGAGGTGGGGAAGGACATGAAGTCTCAGCACAAGAATGATGCTGTCCTGTCTGGCCCGAGGGCATATCCTAGGACTACTGGTCAACAGTTAACTAACTGGCATGGGGCCAGCTGCCAGGGGACGTGGAAAGCCTTGATGCCTGAAGCATTAGACAGGTAATTCAGAGTGATCAACTTGCTCAGCGGGCCAGACAGGAAACAGACTAGAGGCTGCAGGGACACCAAACAGGGAGGCACATGGCAGGCACAAGGTGCTGTGGACCTGGGCTGGGGTAGCAGGATGGGAATGCGAAAGAAAGAACAACTCTAAGGTAAGAACAACAGGACACAGTAACAGATTGGATGGGAAGAGTGATGAAACAAGAGCGTTTCAGGCCCTGGGAAGTAAGAGAGGTAAAAAAAAATTAGGATAAACTTTAGTGGCATAAGAATTAGCTGGAGATCTTTTCTCTTTCTTTCTTTCTTTCTTTCTTTCTTTCTTTCTTTCTTTCTTTCTTTCTTCTCTTTCTTTCTTTCTTTCTTTAAAAAATATTTTATCAGTATTTTTTAATTGTGGTAAAATATACATAACATAAAATCTACTTAAAATTTTTACAATTTTTAAGTATATGGTTTAGTGGCAGTAAGCACATTCACATTGTTGCGCAACCATCACCACTATCTATCCACAGAACTTTTTTCATCTTCCCAAACTGAAACTCTGTGCTCATTAAACACAAACACCCCATTTCCCCAACTCCATAATCCCTGTCATCTACTATTCTACTTCCTGTCCCTGTGAATTTGACTTCTCTAAGAACCTCATATAAGTGGAATCATACAGTATTTTTCCTTTGGTATCCAGCTTAGTTCACCAAAGCAGTTCACTGAGCATAACCTCAAGATTCATCCATGTTGTAGCATATGTTAGAATTTAATTCTCTGTTAAAACTGAATAATATTCTTTTGTATGTATAGACCACATTTTTTTTATCCATTCATCTGTAGATGGACTCTTGGCTTGCTTGAACTTTTGGCTATTGTGAACAATGTTGCTATGAGCGTGGGGGTACAAATATGTGTTCAAGTTCCTGATTTCAATTTAACTCTCTCCTCGTGTATTTTATTGTAAGTGAACCAAGTCACTTCTTAAACATTTCGCTTGGAAATCTCCTCAGCTAAATACCCAATTTTATTGCTTGCAAGTTTTACCTTCCACAAAACACTAGAACACAGTTCAACGAAGTGCTTTGCCACTTTAGAATAAGGATCGCCTTTCTTCCAGTTTCCAATAACATATTCTTTATTCCTATCTGAGACTTCATCAAAACGGCCTTTAACATCCACATTTCTATCGACATTCTGTTCATGAGGATATATGTATTTTCTGAGACTTTCTTTCCAGCTCTTCTCTTTTCTTCTTGAGTCCTCACCAGAATTGCTATTAACATCCATGTATTTACCAGCACTCACTTTGTCAGTCTAGGCTTTTTCTGGCATGGACCTTAAAACTCTTCCACCCTCTATCCATTACCCAGTTCCAAAGCCACTTCTACATTTTTACATATTTGGTACAGTAGCATCTCACTTCTTAGTACCAAAATTTATATTAATCAGCTCAGGCTGCCATAAAAAAATACCATAGACTATGTAGCTTAAACAATAGAAATTTATTTCCTTACAGTTCTAGAGGGTAGAAGCCCAAGGTAAAGGTACTGGCAAATTCAGTTCATGGTAAGAGCTCTCTTTCCTGGCAGATAGCCACCCCCTTGAACATCTGTGCACATGTGGGCACCAGTTCTAGCTGACTAGGGTTCTACCCTTATGACTTCATTTAAACTTAATTATCTCCCTAAGGGCCCTATCTCCAAATGTAGTCACATTGTGGATAAGGGGTTCAACATATAAAATTCATTCTATGATTCAGTCCACAATAGCCTCTATCCCATGGCCTCTGTTTAGGTGGCTGTGATATCATGGAATGAACACTAGACCTCAGGTCATGGGGGGAGAGGCATAACCTTTCCTTGGAATTGTACAAAGGGTTAAATTCAATCATGAAGGGGGAGGCATTTTACTGCCCTGCACACCTAAGGATTTCTTAGTCACAGACTTCCAGACCCCCTAAGTGGTCTAACAGTCAAACAGACAAAGCCCAGCCCCATCTTCGCCTTTGAAGCACACACTCTTCATACTGATTTCTTGCTTGCTAGGAAGTGCAGGAGGAGTAGTATCCTGTTTGTTGGTCATTATTTCAGAATGGAGACCAAGAATAGCAAATATTGTGTTGCAAAGGATTCTCAGCTGTGTTCAGTCTCAGCATAGCCTGATTGGTTGGTTGGGTCTGCCTCACGCATAGGGGGAGGGGCAGAGTTAGCTCAAACTATACAGGGCTCTGGGAGTCAGTCACTGGCCTATTGCTTTTAAGTTTTCTAGGCTCTCAGTAACCCTGCTACCACTCTCCAGTATAGGGATGTGTTATTCAAGAATACAGAATCATGATGTCAGAAGGTGGGAAGCACTGCTTAATGATTAAACTAAAAATTACCATCCTGTCCAATCCTCAGTATTTACAGAAGTAAGAATAATGCCTTACAAGCAAACATTCTATGAGTGGATTCCTGCACACACGAAGCAGGCTAAGGAAGCACTGCTAGACCTCATGCCTCGAGCCTCATTCCGTGAATTACAAAGCAAATGAACAGGAGACCACCCGCATCATCTCCAGAAAGATAATATTTAGGATAATTAACAAACCTATAAATAGTTACAAGCAGATTACCTATGTTTACATGCCTCTTACTTCTGTATGCTCTGATATTTCATTGTCATTTAGCACTTCCCATGAGGTATTATAATTACATGGTTCTTCTTTGTCTCTCTCATTAGACAATGAACTCCTTGAGGGTCAGGAGCACCTCTTATTAATCTGTTTTGCCTAAGCTTGGCACGTAACCTCCTGCATTGTTAAAATTGTGTGCGGGATGACTCACAGATGAACCAGGAGGGATGTTGTCAAGTTCCCAGAGCCAGAGATGCCAGTGGTGTCTTCCTTTTCTTGTTCCATTCTCCCATATCTCATCACCTAAGGGTACCAAAGCAGGCACCACATGATTTATTGCCTTTGTGTCTGCAAATGAACATATTAGCTGGCTTTTTTTTTAAAGGTGGCTATTCGAAAGACTGGAATTAGATGTTATATTGGATATTCACAGAGCTAATCATGGGATTAGAAAAATGCCCTTACTCGGAATAGGATGCTTCCTATTTTTTAATGTAGAACATGAAGTAAGCATAATTCACTGTCATTTCTAATGTCCTGGTACATTTCAGAGACTCATTTAAGATAAATGATTTTCAAATGTCTGATCAGTCTGGTCTGAAAGCCTCTATGGAATTAATGTGCTAAAATATATTCAAATCATTTTAAGTCCAGGCTCTGCTTTGATATTTGTTTTTCATTGCCATCACTGATAGATGTACAAGTTCACATAAATAAGACATTGCTGATGGGATATGTTGTACCCTGGCCATTCATTTAGGTGCTCATTTTCTTGTTCAATTCGATGAGCAGAGAGTTTCCAAGACAAGCCACTGGAAATGTTTACTGTGACCCACATGTAGTGAGAAGGGACAGAGATGGAGGAGTATTAAAGTGTGTGTGTGTGTGTGTGTGTGTGTGTGTGTGTGTGTGTGTGTTTGTGTGTGTGTGTGCGCACGCGCACTCAGCTTCAGATAATGTGGATATACACGAAGGAGAGATTTTGAAATAGGTCATATATAACACAGAAGTGTTTTTTTAAATAAATATACATGGTTAAAATTCAAGACAAGTGAAAAAATAATTTAAAAATATGTAGGTTAAAAATTGTTCTAAAGAAGAACAGGAAATCAGGGATTTGAAGCACCAGGAAGGTTTGATTCACTATTGCTTGCTTGAAAATTGGGGAATGGGGAATTATGTGGCAAGAAATGCAGGTGGCCTCTTAAGAGCATCTTTAATTTTCAGCAGTAAGGAAAGAAAAACAGTCCTACAACCATAAGAAAACCAACACAAAGAATGAGCTTACAAGCATACTTTCCCCCAGAGACCTCAGATAAAAACCCAGCCCAGCTGACACCTTCCTTCCAGTCTTTGATGCCCTGAGCAGCCAACTAAGCAGTGCAGGACTTTAGGCCCACAGACCTAATAATTATGACTTCTGAAGCAAGGACCATGTGTTACTAGTTTTTATATCTTTACTATTTAGTAAAATGTCTGGCACACACACATGCTATTCTAATAAACGTTTTTGAATAAATGCAAAAAAAAGTCATTCTTCTACTTCTTATTTAGTGGTTTCTGGTATGTCTCTCCAGCATTCCTTATATTTATATGGATATATTTTATTTTCTTCATAAAAGGAAGATTATAAAAGAGAAATGCTAATTGCAAATTACACTTATTATTTAATTACAGCATGCTCTAAGTGCTCATTTAATCCTCAAATTAATTCTAAGAGGTAAGTATTATGATAATACTCATTTTACAGAATTGGAAACTGAGGGAAGTACAAACTCTAACTTGAACCAGGTAGAGTTGAAGCTCCTAACCTCCATTTCCTTGCCTCTCAGGCAGAGAGAAAAATTTGCAGAGAGAGTTTCTGCTACCTCCAACAGATAAACTATTCCAAAGTAAATTAACCACTGCTCCCCAGATCCCAGAGGATAGACCAAGGAGGTCTCTGGAATCTGAAGGGCAAAGTGGCAAAGTGTTCCCACCATAAACCACAGTGGAGTTGTCAGCATCACGTTTGTCTCAGTATCTGTGAGGAAATCTGTGCTGCTTCTAGGCATGTCCAGGGTGTGAAATGCAGATCAGCCTGGGTGGTCTGCTCCAGGATAAAATCCAGGCCCACTGGAGTGTTAGATCCTAGCTAGCAGTGATTCTGTGCGCCCAGCACTTAGTGCAATCTCTCCCATATGAGATTCTGAATGAATGGATGCCCAAAATAAGAGGGAGAACTATTCACTAATCCATTTAAAAAAAAATTATTGACAGTCATCATGGCCCAGTTGTTGGGCTATAATGATGAAGATACAGGGGTGAACAGGACATCTTTCTGCTTCAAGGAGTCATAATCTAGAGAAGAACACAAGCAGACACACACGATGCTACAATATAGTGTTATGAATGGTGCGATGATGATACATGCACATGGGTACTGTGGATAGCCACTGTGTTTGCCAAGAAGTTTGCCAAGTGGGTATATAGGTAGGAAACAAATTTCACCCAGATGATTTATTGAAACAGAAAGTGTGAGTAGGGTTATAGAAAACAGATTTAGGTATAATAAAAAATTTTTATTTGGCATTTATCTTCAGTTCCTGGTACAGAACTCCTAAAACCCTTGGCATCTACTGAATATAGAAGTGTCTTTTGTTGTTCATAATGAGCCCTTTTTGACCACACCTGAGTTTATGCTAAGGAGGTGACTTTTGGTGGGCCTTTAGATAACTTAAGGGTGGGGCTAATAGACAGAGGAACCACCATGTAATTAGAGGGCTGGAATTTGAGTCCCACTCTCTGACTTCCTGAGAGAGGAGAGGACTTAGAGATTGAGTTCAGCCACCAATGACCAATGATTTAATCAACTGTGTCTAAGTAATAAAACCTCCATAAAAACTCTGAACAATAAGGCTCAGGGGAGCTTCCTCATTGGTGAACATATTGATGTTCCAGAGGGTGGTGTATCCTGACTCCATAGGGATAGATTGCCTGCACTCAAGACCTCCACAGACCTTGCCCTGTGAATCTCTTTTATTTGACTATTTCTGAGTCGTATCCTTTGTAATAAAACTTTAATTGTAAGTATTGTGCTTTCCTGAGTTCTGTGAGTCATCTTAGAATTAGTATTAAACCTAAGGGGGTATTCTCACTGTGTTGAAAAGAAGTGTGGGTCACCTGGGAATCTGGAATTTGTGGCTGGCATCCAAAGTTGAGGCAGTCTGTGAAAGCGGGCCTCTTAACCTGTGAGGGTCTGCACTAACTCTGGGTAGTTAGTGTCAGGATTGAATTGAATTGTGGGACATCCAGTTGGTATCAGAAAATTGTAGAATTGTTGTTGAAAGGATATAGGGGTGTCAAGTCAATAGAAAGAAGTTCTGTACATCCTAAGAGCTGGAAGGACAAGGGGAAAGCATGATAGAAGCCAGGGATAGCAGGAGGTACATGGAGGGACCCCTTCAGCAAGAGCCTTCATTGTATGTGGAGATGCAGCTGTGCTCAAACTACTGCATGTTGGGGAGCAGGACAGAGATTGGAAGAAATTACCTGAATTAGATGCTATGAAGAACAATAGTAGCCATTGACTTTGGAAATATAAAGGCTGCCAGGTAGCACCAACAGCTCAGCTGGCCATGGACTTTTAGTAATGCCACTTGCATTATGAAATGCTTTTCTCTAGCAAGCTTGTAGCCTAAGTTTAGGAGCAAAAAAGGGAGAGTAAGACTGACCTAGGAATATCATTCCTAGAGGGGGAGGGCATGACATATTAAAACAACAGTGGAGCTTAGGATGTTAGACTGATATGGTGAAAATGGTGAGCCACAGAGTCTAGGTTAGAGAAGGGAGAAATGAAGCCAGCAGGAAACAGGGGGCAGTAAAGAAAAGGAGATGCACAGAGGAGTTAAACTACTAAAAATCTCAGTATAACTGAAAACAGGTATAGTAGGAGTACCTAAGTGAGGGATCTGGAAGCAGCAAAGATATATTCGAGATGGGATGATCGATCTCAGAGTTGGTGCTATTTGGGGCAACAATGAAGTCAGCTCACTGCTATGAACTGAATTATGTCCCCCAAATTCATATGTTGAAGCCCTAACACCCAATATGACCGTATCTGAAGACAGCATTGTTAGGAGGTAATTAAGGTTAAATGAGATCACAAAGGGACAGTCCCTAATTGGATAGGACCATGGAAGAGCTACACACACACACACACACACACACACACACACACACACACGTAAATATGTATATGTATGTGTGTGTATATGTATATATATGTATATATTGAGGGGTGGGGAGAGAGAGAGAGAGAGAGAATGTTAGTTCTGTCAGCCTAAACTGACTAACACAGTTGTGACTATGGAGAGAGAGTTCATGTGGAATAGACGAAAAGGTCACTGGAACTGGGGAAGTCAAGGGACTGAGAAGTTAGAATTCCAGAGCTGGGACAGTCATATAAACACCAAAATCACCAGAATTGTGGTAGGATTTTACAGTGGTGAAAACAATGAACAGTTGATTAAGTCTTTAAAGCACACGTGAGGAGGATCGACTAGGAGGTGTTAGATGACAGCATATCAGATGGAGAAGATGGGGAGTAGCCAGATAATGAGTCTCAAAGCAGTAAAAGTGACGAGAAAGGGATAACTCCTAGTCCTGACCCCAAGGATTGGGGAGAATAAAGAGCAGCTATTGGTGAGGGCTGCTGGGAAAGGGATAGCCCCATATCCTTGGGAGAGGCCGACTTCTGTTACAGCAGGAAGCGTAAGGAATGCACAGTAGCATTGCAAGCATAGAGATGTCTATATTTGATGAGTTGAGAATAACAATAGAAGAAGGGCTGGAAGGCTGGGTCAAAGGCAGAAGCTTCCAGCTCTCCCGAAGGAAAAATATTTTTGTATCAATCAACAATTTTGTGATGTGGTTGAACCAACAGAAGGAGATAATGTTACAAATACATACATTGTAAAACAGAAACTATACCCAATTTATGAATAAAATTTATATGCACCATGTTTAATAATACAGTATATTGATGCACCATATTTTAATCTTACTAACCCTAAGGATAAGAAGATGAGTGATGACAAATGATAGAGAGGGCTTCCATGTTGGGTGGTAAGAATAGATAAGAGACATGTGAAGTGTGATGGCTCTGGCAGGCAGTAGGAGCTACCAAAATGTTGGTCCCTATAGATGGGAGCATTTGAGCCCCACTGGTCCAGGAGAATAGGCCAGTGATAGGATTAGCTGGTCCCATTAAGGCCTCTAATGAAGGGAAAGAAGAGCAGACTCCAGGACCCCAAGAATTGGGTACAAGAGAAAACAAGGTAAACGACCTATCTCAGAGGACAGGTGCCCTAAAGGAAATTACACTCTATTTACTCTGCCATCCAAATATTTAGTTTGCTAAACATATGCCTCAGGCACAAAAAGTCCTTCGAAAGTTTATGAAAAAAAGATTCTGAAAAAAAAAGGCAATTACTAATACAAATGACAGCAAGTACTAAGAAAGAGAAGAAGAGTGACGGTATTTCTGAATAGGGATTCACAAAGGGCTCCAGTTATATCCTTGGGGGATGATTAGAGTCTGCTATGCAACATGCAGAACAGAAGAAAAGTGCCCAAAAATGGAGTACACAAAAGAAACTTGACAAAGACAAATGGATTGCTACAAATCATTGTACTAGATCCAAGTGAAGGGACCCAGCAACCAGAAGTTGTGCATGCTCTGGGGAGTGAGTTCACTCACTGCCATTGTGAACTGCTGAGAAGATTGTGAGCTAGGGAGCTCTCCCACCTTCCAGGGAGTACCAGTCAAAGACCCCAGAAGTAGGCAACACACTTAAGAACCAAATAAAGATTAAGAAACAAAGTGGACAGGACCAAAACTTGCCTTTATTTCTATTGCGAAGAATGTGCCAGTCCTTTAGAGAAACAGAGATCAAACAAGACCACACTTAAGCAATACTATTATAAAAAGACATTATTGTACTAATAGTTAAGAAAACTGCAGTCAAATTCATCCACAATATTCTTCTCAACTATTCTTCTCTATTACTGTTTGCAAAATTCTCAACTATTATTTGCAAAATCTTGAGTTGAAGAGCACATTTTTATGATTTCTTAAACATATAAGAAGGCACAAACAATAGATTGGTGAATTGACTACATTAAAATTTAATACTCCCATGTAACAAAAGGCACCATAAGCAAAGTTAATAGCAATACCGAGAACAAAACAAGCCGCAGACTTTAGATATTTGCAATGTATACAAGCGATAGAGGATTAGTATCTAGTATACTAATATATGAAAATCCCTCCAAATCACTGTTTATATGAATGAACAATTGGAAACAAACTAGATCTCCATCAATAGACGAATGGATGAATAAATTGTAACGAATTCATAGGAATAACACTAAAATAGCAGTTCAGAATAAATGTATTATGTCTCCAAATATCAACCAGTACAAATTTTGAAAACAGAATTGAGAAAAGATGTAGATTGAAGAAATATATATGAAGTGTTATCTATGTAAAATACAAAGCACCACTAAATATTCAGCACTGACACATAAATATTTGAAAATATAAAAACATGATGGAATAAACAGCAGGTCAGAAAAAGGGTCCTGCTGAGGAGAGAATGGGGGTGGGACAAAGGAGGAGCATGAAGAAGTTTCCACCACCTCTTCAAAAAACATGAAGTAGATATGTCAACACTTGTAAAATCTGGATAGTACATGCTTATATCATTCTCTGTACTTTTTTGTAGGTTTGAAATATTTCAGAGAGAGGGGCCCTCTATGCACTCAGAGTCCTTGTCTAGCCTAGGCCACTCTGATCTATTTGTTGGTCCCTAAATGGTCTGCTAAACCTCTTCTTCTTTTCAAAGTGGGGTTGGCCACTTAGATCACCTAGCAGCTTCTTGGAAATGCAGATTCTCAGGTCTCATCCAGATCCACAGATTCAGAACCCACAATTTAACATGCTCCAGGTAATTCCTATGTACATTAAAGTCTTAGCAGGCTCATGGAATTGCCCTTGCTATCTCCATCCCTCTGCTCGCTGCCCCCATGACCAAGCACATTGTCGGGTTGTACTTCAAGGATTGCCTGTTCCGAGATTTCTCTGAAACCATGTCAGGCTCAAGAGTCATCTATGTATACTGTATACCTACTTTTCTCAAAACAGGCATCATTATCATCATCTGCTAACTGGATCATGAATTCCTTATCAGTCCCTAGAGCTTTGGGGCAGTTGTCCTATCACTGTTTATGGCATGTGGCATAAGGTTAATGAATGTTTTATGAATGAACAAGAATCCACACTTTTAGATATCAGAAGTGGCCGTCACCCATTTTAGACTATTTATTCAGGGAGTGGGAATGTCTGGTTCTGGAGCACTTAAGTACATGGAATTGATTATTATCTTTTTAAGCTCTAAGTCTAAAATAAATTAAATTTACTTTAAAATTATCCACATTTTAAAAAACGTGCATGGTTAAAATTTTGTAACAAAGTGCTATATTTTTATCGCACATCTTTGTAAGTCGATGTAAAAGATATCTCCACTTTAAGAACTCTTAATCTTTTGAGAAGTCTTGGCCCCATTTCAAAGCTTGATGAAAGATGTGGGCCTTCTCTCTAGATAGATGTACATAATTATATAATTGCAGTATCCACAAACCCCAAGAAAGGAGTTTCTGCCCTAAAGTGGACTAGCTGTATCTGATCCCCTTACCCTGCATTGTAAGTTTTCCACTGTCTCAGGAACAAAAACATGTTTGTGGAAACCTTTGACAGCAATCTCATTTCTTTTGCTGATAAAACAATTCCAGCAACCCACCATCACCGGCTGATAAAGTGACATTTTGAAGTGTTTTAAGTTTGAATTAATCCCGCAGTTTCCACCTCTAGGTGTAGAAGACAGGAAGTCACCATAAGAATATTTACTGGTCAGAGGTAAATCATGAAGTAGGAGTGTGGGCCTGAGTGAACAGCGGGACCTGTCCTCAGTTACCTGGACCAAACAGTATTTTATCAAGTGGCTTTATTTTCTTAAGAGAGGTAAAAAGAGCTTAGGTAGCAGTGGAAATATTTTATTTTATTTACAAGCACCATCTAACTACCACATGGCTTAAGTATAACAAACCAGTAACACCAGAAGGAATCAAGAGATGGGAGGGGCACTTGCATAAGACTCTGGTGATGTAAGAAGTGTAGATCATGACGTCACAGGCTCTCAAATTGGTGCTTATTTGCCTCAAGGAAAAGTCCAACAGCCATCTCTCTCATAAAGTGACCCCCAGTCCCTTCGAAGAAATACCACCTTCTAGCACTAGTCATCTCTCTGATATTCAGTCATCGGACTTGTGAGTACTTCAGTAGAAGAATATAACAATGAGTATTTGTGCCATTTTTTTAACTTTGCAAAACTCACTTCTGTTGGTCTAGCATGTTAATTACATTGTCAGAAAGAAAGAGAAACTTCTTCCTCCACTCAGCCCACAGACCCCTGACAAGTCCACAGAGCTGTGACAAGCACCCACAGAAACCACAAACCTGTGCAGCTCTTACTTAGTACTGAGTCATAGGAGCCTGGGCTGTTTATTGTCTTGTTTGTGTGGAGCTCTTAGATGTTTGTGAAATGATTGCCTGGAAACATAAGTCAGCTCTTCCTAGACACTGAGTGCTGAGGCCTTAGGTTGATGAAAACAGTCTTAGAAATGTTGACAAAGGCTTAGAAATTTCAAGCAGGGCAGAGTTCATAAGAGGCTAGCCTTTCCAGAATTGCCTCTATTTTAGGGATTCAAATACTAATTAAGTTCTGGAGCTAAATTGAAACTTTAGATGGGTAGCATTTTTATTCTGGATTTTAAGTTACTTTAAATACTTCATTGATTTTTTTTAAATAAGCCAAATTCATCAAAATAATAGAAGTGAAAGATAATGAAATTTTCTTTCACCTGTGGCTAGTTAACTAAATTAATTGGCACTAACAGAAGAGTCAATGTGGTCCTTAGTGGAATAGATGGTTTTGCCTTGTTTTATTCATCCCTTCATTCACCATTGATTGAGCTCCTACTAGGTACAAAATATAAAGAATACCCAGTTGGGTCTACAGGGAGCTTGAAGTTTCAGGGAGGGACACACAAAAAACCTATTTTAATTCACTATTTGTTTACAGAGAGATGAAACTGGAGAACGATCAAGGAAAATGCCCTCTTGATTGTGAACCAATAGTTCTATTATTGATCATAAGGTATTCTACACACATTCTTTTTCTAGGGAGGCAGTGTCAAGGATTTATTAACTGGGAATCAGAATTTATTAACTGAGCTCTAGTCTTAGGTTGGCCTCTAATGAACTCTTTGATTTAGGTCAAAGGATTCAATTTCTTTAGTCCTCAGTTTCCTGTCCCAGAAAACAGAGGCGTAAAGTAGATGACTAGACGTTCTGTTTCACTACATTATTTGTTTTCATTCAAAAAATGGTGTTTTTACAGGAAAAAAAAAATGGCATAGATGTTAGAGGTTCTGTTCATCCCTCTTGGGACAAAATCAAAGTTGTGACAGAAACAAGGAGCAGCAGCAAGGAAAAATTGCCTGGGATCTAGATGAACAAGCCATACAACTACAGAGAAATTCAACAAAGTACCCTGCGACGGCAGAAGGTAGGACAGGGCGAGGACGTGGGGCTGCCTGTCCAGAGCGGCTGAGAGAGTTGGAGGCTGTGGAAGAAGCCTCTTAAAGGAGCCACGTCAGCAAGTGGATTTTCGTGGTAATGGACCAGCTCACACCAATGCCTGTTCAGCTGGGTGCAGGGGGCACCAGGAACTTACAGGGAGACAGTCAGAGTGAGGGCCAAAGAGA
Source organism: Eidolon dupreanum (assembly GCA_028627145.1). NCBI lineage: Eukaryota > Metazoa > Chordata > Mammalia > Chiroptera > Pteropodidae > Eidolon > Eidolon dupreanum. Next base: position 78,202,331 of record CM053502.1, read on the forward strand.
GACTTGCTCAATATGGAGGTGCTGGTGGTATCTATTGTTCCCTGTTGATTCCTCCCCTCTACCAGTGTGCTGGACACAGCACCGTCATAACTGTGACAACATTAAATTGGATAACAAAGGTCGCTTCGCCCAGAGGATTCCCTGATACCCCCCCTACCCTGACTACACCCCACCCAAGCCACATCCAGGTGTATCCTCAGTGAGTCAGGTGCTCGCTCCTTGCTGAGACTCACACTGGTGGAGGCAGCTGGCCTTGGTTTCTGGTGTGGCCTTTTGAGGCAACTGTAAGCACAGCATCTGTGGATTGCTTGCTGAATCTTAATGGGTGGCCCTAGAGGGGTAGAGGCTGTTTGGCCTGCAGCTGAATCCTTCTCAGGACTGTGCCACTGGACACCTACTTCACAGATCTACACTAATAAGACTTAGGAGCTTTGCTTAGTACATAGAAACAGACATGGAAAGACAGCCAAAATGAGAAGACAAAGAAGCAGAAACCATATGACAGAGCAGAACAGAACAGAGATCCAGATATAATGGAGTTAAGTAATCTAACAGATGCAGAGTTCAAACACTAATTATAAAGAAGCTCAGTGAACTTTTGGGAAATGTAAAGAACTCCAACAAAGAGATAAAAATGAAAATGGAAATTATAAAAGGGAACCAGCCTGAAATGAAGAACACATTATCTGAGATGAGAAGTATATTAAAAAGAATAAACAAAGGAATAAGCAAAGTGAATAAAGAAGAGAATCAAATACCCTACCTGGAGGACAGGAAAGCCAAGGACACTCAATGAGAATGGCAAGAAAAAAGATGCCAAGACTATAAAAATAACTTAAGGAGGATATGGGACACTATTAAGGCTCCAAATATTTGTCTGATCAGCATAACAGAAGAAAATCAAGATGTTGAACAGCTGTTTGAAGAAATAATGATGGGAAACTTCCCAAATCTGGTGAAGGAAATGGACATAAAACCTCAGGAACCTCAGGGAATTCCAAAAATCAGAAATCCAAAGAGTCCCACACCAAGACACATCATAAATAAAATGACAAAGTTTAAATATAAAGAAAGAATATTAAAAGCAGCAAGAGAAAAACAAATAATTACTTATAAGGGAACACCCATAAGAATGGCAGCTGATTTCTCAAAAGAAACTATGCAAGACAGAAGAGCTTAGCAAAAAATACTCGACAGGATGACAGGATCTATAACCAAGAATACTTTATCCAGCAAAGCTATCATTTAGTGTCGAAGGACAGATAAAGAGCTTCCCAGACAAAAACAAGCTAAAAGAATTTATCACCACCAAGCCAATATTACAGGAAATGTTGGAGGGACTTCTTTAAAAAGAAAAAAACATGTCTCAAAAACAGGAATAAAGAATGGTAACAACTACATTCCTACAATAAGTACCTTAAGTGAAAAAGAATTTAGTGTTCCAACCAAAAGATAGAGTGGATGAAAGGATAAGAAAACAAGACCCCTACATATGGAAAGGAAGGGGTTGGAAAAAGATATTGCTTTGATGGACCTAGAAGATATTTAAGTCAGACAGAAAAAGATGAACAATATATGATTTCATTATATACGGAATCTATGGAATAAAAAGGACAAACCAATCAAAATCAGACTCACAAATATAGTGGACAATTTAATGATGGACAGAGGGGAGGGGGATTTGGGGAGCTGGGAGAATGGGGTGAAGGGTTAAAGAAATACAAATTAGTAGCTGATGGATGGTCACAGGAATGAGTAGCTCAACATAGGGAATCAGTTAGCATGAATACACTGTCTAGGTGGAGGGTCAGGAGAGGGAGGAAGCAATTGCGGGGATCATTTTACTAACTATATAGATGTTTAACCAATGTGCTGTATACTTGAAACTAATTAAAAATTTTTTTAAAAAAATTGTGTTTTCCTCCCCAGGAAAGGGAGAAATTATGAATTTTTATTGTCTTGGAAGAAAAGCAGTCATGGTATACCAGCAAATATACTAATAACAAGTTCAACCTTGAGACAGCTGTTTCTTCCTCTCTTACATTTTGACCAACCACCACTGGACCTTAAGGTCCATATTAAAACAAATGGAAATAACCCATTCACCTTGGCCTGGGCATAAGCACAGTGGCTATTTGCAAAGCTGCATAAATGTCTTAATTAGTATTAGTTCGCACTTGGTTTTAATACAAAAGAGCATCTCTTAGCAACAGAGAACTTCAAACAGTGAGGCCGAATTCCAGTGCAGACACTACTGGAAGCAAATGAGGAAGCAACTTGAGGGGGAAAATAAGAGACTTTGGGATGGAGTCCAGAAACTGTGGGACTTGGTAATCAGAAGAGGGAGAGAAGCCACCTGAATTATTTTCCCTAAGCAGCCAAAGTGGCTGATTAGCATGTTAATCTGAAGTAACTGAAGATCCCTAATCAAACTATTGATAAAAGTGCATTCGTGTAGAAAATTGCCAAAGCAGGATCGGCAGGATTTCACACTCTGCCCTGAGATTTAATTAGGTGGGAAAATGAACAGGGCACCCATCACATGTTTACTCCTTTGAAGGGAAGAAAAATAAAAAGTGGAGAAGAGAGAACCCAGAGGAATGAGTTACTGTTTTGACTTTGTTTTCTGATCCTTTTATCTTACTGCAGTTAGAAAGCTAGGCCTCTCTGAGTAAAAGCAAATATAAAATGTACCTTTATGTGGAGGACATATAGGCAAGGAATGATTTAAATTCTTCAGTTCCTCTTGGGGTTCGGACACATTGTCACTCTCATTAAATGAAAATGTGAAGGATAAATGCTCAGCAAAGATCAAAAAAGGGATGGTGTTTTAAAGTGGGGATAGAGAAGAAAGGAAGCTCTTTAACAGCTAGTCAAAGCCTAACCTCACAGTTGCTTTATCATCAGGACAGATTTCCTCCCCTCAAACGCTTTCACGTGCTCAGAAGAAAACCATTACCTACAGAGCCACTTTAAGGACAACAAAAATTCTTCCTCCTCATTTTATAGTTACAAGTCATTTTAAGCACCAAATGATATTTCTCAGTTTAATCACTGAATTTGATTTCAACTGCCTTTTAGCCACTTTCTTAAAGTCAAGCAGGTAAAAAATTTTCACAACTCAGAATATTCAAAAGAATGTGTTACTAACTCCAAATGCAATTTCAGGAAAAGAGAGCTGAAAAGATTTGAACAATACCAGCATCTTTTTCATGAGTCTATTGTCCTCCTTTGTTAGAAGAAGAGAGATTTGTGTGTACACATTCGAGCCTGCTCTTTTAAAAATATCTATTTCTATTTGTAAAAGTCTCATCTAATGCAAGGCATTAAGGTCATTTTTCATTGAACTAGGTAGGAAAAAAGGCAAAAACATAAAATGGAAATCACAGGAAATGGAATTTAGATTTTCTTTTACTGGCTTTTTTCTGCAGACAGTTTCCTTCAGGATGTAGAGACCTACACCTGGCTTGCTTGACAACTCAAACCAGCTCTGGCTCCAGCCAGAGGTGGTGCATCCCCATGAGGCCTCAAATGAAAGGTGAGGGATTGAAGTAGTTCACCTGCGCTTCTGCTTAGTTCTGCTTTGGGGTAGCATAATTTGCTTACACAATGAAGAGAGGGGAATATACTCCAGAGTCTTTTTGGTGGGAGAATATTTCTGTACTCAAAACAAAAAGGAATCAGGCAAGTTTATAAGAAGCTCTCACTGTCTAGAGTTCTGTTTTGTTCATTAGTCAATGGTTAATACTGAAATTATCTCCCTGACTACATAAGCGATTCCTGGGGAACTTAAGGACTCAGGGATGTCCCTGGGGAGGGCAGTGGATGACAGTACTGGCCTGAGGACATGTAAGAGCGTATTTTCCTCAAAGAAAGCAATTTGGGTTTTCCTAAGGTCACCAGTGTGGGGCAGAGAGGAAGCCAGGTCCTGAAACAAATGCATTTGCAGACCTCAAGGAAGCCCACGGGGCACAACCTCTGTTGAGAGTATAAGGGAAGGGGCAGCAGCTATGCAGTTGGGCGTAAGCCCCGGCAGATCTTGGATATTTGCTCAATTGAATAAGAAAGACCTGAGGGAATTCCCTGCTTTACTGAGATCTTTTCTCCTAGAACAGGGTACACACTGTAGTGATTAGAATCCTGAGCCCTTGGCATGACCTGTTCTGAGTTTTGGTTTTGAGTTTTGGCTCTTATACTATGTGACAGTGGGCAAGTTACTTAATATCTATAAAGCTTACTTTCCTCATCTCCAAAATGGTGCACTGGTACCTCCTTCATAGGTGTATAGGGCACTTTATGTGAGGTATGTATGGAAAGGTGTTCAAGTGCTTAAGGAATGACAGCTGTGGTCATTATTAAGATTATTAGAAATGTGTCACATTGCTGGTTCCATCAAAGATGCAGAGCAATGTGTTTACAGCAGGACAGGGCAAGCAGGATGAGGTGAAGTCAGGACCTAGCACTAGCTCTGCCCAATAGATAAGATCAGGGGCTGCTCCTAGTGGGGATTGAGTTGGGTGGACAAAACACCACCCAGAGTGTGACAGGCCTCCATTCTTGATGATGTTTATTTAGCCTAGTAGACAGATGGAGGATTGGTTTGCCTGCCCCTGGGCAAAGTGTGGCAACCAGGGAGGCATTCAGAGATCTGAGCCAGCAAACATTCAGCTACCAGAAAGTCTGACCACAGGCAGCAAACTCAAGTTCTATGTCTATCTGACTCTACTGTAGAATTATTTAGCAGAGCTAATGGAATGGAATGTCCACTGGGCATTCCAACCTCTTTTATCTATTTGATTGCTATTGGAATCTACTCCTAGTTTGTAGTGATGAACAGTCAGATAAGCTCAATATAGATATTTTGAGTGCTTGAGGTTAAGATGATCACTTCTGATAGTACCTAAATAGTAGTGGATATTATATAATTGTTTATACTTCCAAGTCTCCTTTGTTCACATTTCATTTGTTCCTCATAGCAGCCCTACGTGATAGGCAGGTAACATAGGTGTTATGATTATTTCCATTTTACAAATGAGGAAAGTAAGGCTTTCAGAAGTGATGTGACTTGTTCAAGCTGTGGATGAAAAAAAAAGGGAGGGTTCTATACAAAGTAACCTCACAGGGTGATATGACCATAAATTCCTAATTGGGCAGGTCATGGTGGGTAGTCACACTCCAGGCCTATAACTTCTTTGGTGAAAGGTTTTAAACCAGCCCTATCCATTGTTCTTGTGCATCTAGGTTAACACACCACTGAAATACCAAAAGTAATATCCCTCAAAGCGGGTATTAAACCTCAAGATAACACATAATCTGGCTAACTAGCCTGTAATCCAATTCCTTCCTTGCTTTCTCCCACCTCCGTGTCATCTTCCTTACCTTCCCCCCTTAATTTCAAATATGTAAAAGAAGCTACAAAACTATTATTCTCTGGAGTATTTGAGATCTTGCTCTACAGTGTATGTTGTCAGTTTGGCTTAACTAAACTCTTATATCTAATTCTCAACATGTTTGAACATTCCTGATGTTGCTAAAGCTTACTTAACCAGAAAATTGTGAGGTCTAGACAAGAAGTCAGGAAGTTTGACTTTACAATTTCTGCCTTCTCCACTAGATCCTGCCAAGTGCTTCTTTGGGCTTGAAACTTTCAACCTCATGGACTTTGGCTTTGAGGTCTAGAAGCAAATCCTGAAATAAGGTTTCACGTGTAAGGAGCCAGGCAAGGCGGTGGGGCTTTCTTTGTCCAACACTCACCTGTCAGAAGTTAAGGAGAAACTAAATTCCCAAGAACTTTCTCATGACTTGGCAAATCAGCTCCAGTAATCCAAGAGCAATGCTTTGAACAAAAGTCCAAGTTGGAGCTGACAAAAGTAAAAGCCTCTTAAAGCTGGCCTCCTTTCCTCAGCCCCCAGACCTCCAAACAGAAATAGTTCAAAGGGCCCTGAGGAGTCTGGGAAAAGTGCTGACATCATCTCCCATGGTCACTTTAGCCAGGAGGGCTTCAGAAGACCCTGGATCCCAATGGCCTAATGGTGAGCTTTGTTGATGGCACTCCCACAGTTGCTTTAGATGAAAGAGGCATTTTAGGTAACTTGGAGTCACTGGTGTTTTTGCAGATGGTAATTACCGCTAATTCATTTGCTGAGTTTTCCTGAAAAGTGAGGATTCTTTCTTGACATAGTTTGTAACTAATGCCTTGTCTATTTTCTCTTTCAGATTAAGGGTCCTGAATGACATCTATATTTTTAAAAATCTAGAATTTGCATGTCATTTCTAACAAGAACAATATAAATAGACATCCTTGTTTCTTCTTCTGGTCACTGTGCCTGGGAAATTCTGCTACTCCACCTTCAGTCATCATGGTTCAGACAAGGCTAAGGCCAGTTCCACGCCATGTAGACCAAGCCTGGCCAATCAGAGCATCATGGCACAGGAACCACAGGATTAGCTGAAAATAGCACGTGACCCTGCCAGCCAGCAACAATAAGAGCCAATGAGATTGGCTGTGATTTTTTTGGAACTTTTAGAGAAGAGATATTGTCTTTCTGTGGGGCCTGCCAGGGTTGAGCAGGGAAAACACAAAGTCTGAGAATGAAGGTAACATATAAGGAAGCAATCTCAAGAGGTGGATACACACCAAGAGTCAGCCATGACTAAAGTCATGCAACCCTTGGTCTTTTTGGTTACATAAGTTAATAAAGTCCTTTTTTTTTTTTTTTTTTTTTTTTTTTGCATAAGTCAGTTTGCCTTGGGTTTTCTATAAGTTTTCATATAAAAATATTAATACACTCACGGTGTTGGTAATTTCCTATAGATTTCTTGCTATGTAAGCAAGTATGAGACTCTGATATGCTGCCTAAAATAAGTCAATCTTCAGATACTGACATGTAAAGTATTCACTTTAGCTTTAGACTAACAAGCATGTACTGTGCCATCTCCCCTTTGTCACTTGTGTCCACAAAGAACACAAGCATTATTCTATTTTCAAAAGAATGGAAGCTGTTCCATGACAGTTCAGTTGATCCAGCCTAGGTTATTTGTTCAAAAAGAACAATTTTTGTGGATTGATGTTCCAAAAGGTATCATTTTCAAAAACTGAGATATGATTTACCATATAACCTACAAATCCTATTACTCCTATATATTTACCGAAGAAAAATGAAAACATGTGTCTACACAAAGAACTGTATATGAAGGTTCACAGCAGCTTTATTCAAAGTAGTCCCAAATTGCAAAGAGCCAAAATGCTCATTAACAGGAGAATGAATAACAAGTTTTGGCATATTCATACAATGGAACACTACTCAGCAATAAATAAAAAGGAATAAAATACCGATAGTACATGCAAGAACATGGATGAATCTCACAAGCATTGTGCTGAGTCAAAGAAGCCAGACACAAGAGAGTTGTGCTGCATAGTTCCATTTATTCTAAGTTCTAGAAAAGGAAAAACTAATCTATAGTGAGAAAAAGCAGGGCAGTAGTTGGCCTAGGGTGGTGTGTGGGGTAGATTGGCTCTGCGAAGAGATGAAACAGAACTCTTTAGGATGAGTGAAATGTTATGTATCTTGATTGGGGTGATAGTTTCACAGGTGCACACATCAAACTGTACATTGAAATTTGTGCATGTAAAATTTACCTCAATGAAGTTTTTTTTTTTTTAAGTGGAGTATTTCTCTTGGATTTGCTTAACTTCCTTTCAAAAATCATATTTATATTGAAAATAGTCTTTTGAAAAATGCGTTTTTTTTCTTTCTAGGTAGAGGGAAAAACGCTTCTTCCTTACTATGAGTCTCTTTCCTGTGAGTCCCCTTTACCACTCACATAAAGCACTTCTGGTCACCAAATGTGTGGGTTTTTTTCTCATGTCAATTAATTCCCTGATATCAGCTGGATATCCTACACTTTAACTCAATTCTGACACTGCCAGGAGATAGTGTCAGATCCCACAGAGTGCTCCCCCCCTCCCCCCGCAACACCTACATACACCTTAGATGCCAGTTGTAAACTCAGGTTATCACCTGTGCTCTGACCAACCAGCTATAAATGGGAGGTTCCAAGGACCTCCCTCCTTGGGTTCAATTAATTTGCCAGAGAGGATCACAGAAATCAGGAGAAAGCCTACTTATGTTTACCAGTTTATAAAAGGAGACGATAAAAGATACAGACAAACAATCAGATGAAGAGATACATAAGGTGAAGTCTGAGAGGGTCCTGGGCACAGAAACTGTCCTTGTGGAGTTGGGTTGTGTCATCCTCCCATTGTAGATGTGTTCACTGATCTGGAAGCTCTCCAAACCCCTTACTAGGGGAATTTTACGGAGGCTTCCTCTTGGAGGCATGATCAATTATTAGCTTCATTTCTAGCTTCTCTCCCTTCACTGGAAGCTTCTAATCATGGCTTGGTCTTTCTGGTTAGCAGCCAGCTCCCTTTCAAGAGCCGTCCAGGAGCCCACCAGAGATGCCTTATTAGAACTAAAGATGCTCCTAGTGCTCTTATCATTTAGGAAATTAGAAGGGTTTTAGGAGCTCTGTGCCAGAAATTGGGGGCAAAGACCAATATATTTATTTCTTATTTCAAAAATAGTATCGTTAAATTTTATTCTATAAATCCTATCATTAAGTCATATTATTGAAATGCCATTTGGTCCATAAACTTTTCCAGACATGCAATTCTCTTTACACCTTTGCATCCTCATTTCTGCTGTTCCTTCAACTTAGAATATACTGTCCCTAGCAGAATCTTATATATCACCCTATTGGTCATTAATTCATTAATTTATTAATTCATTCCACAAACATTTATTGAGTGTCAGGCCCAGTGATAGACAGTGGGGCTACTGAGACATATAAATTAGGGGCTTGTACTTTGGGGACATATACTAGAAAATGGAGTTTCACTTGAAAGCCCTTAGATTTATATACCCAGCGTTTTCTGGCTGATAAAAAGACTGTCAAAGCCCGTTAACCTCAAGGCTACAGCCCGCTCTATTACATTGCCTCAAAGCGTGTTGTTATTCCACACACATGTATTTTTCAGCCTCCCTAAAGGTTTTATGTTAACTTTTAAAAAATGGAATCTTTGAGGAGGTTAACAAGGTAGGAGGAAAAAAGCTCTGAGAAATTAAAGGAAAACTTGGCATAAGTGCATTTCTGGGTCAATGATGAAAATGATGAAATATGGAAATGTAAACTCAAATGAAACAGGAGAATTTAAACAAAACTACAGTTGTCGTGTCTCCCAGATGGGGCTTGAAGTTTGCCCCACCTTGCTGGCCTTTTACACCAGAGCCTGGACCATAGCTGACAAGCCCACTGGTGTTGGTATGTTTTAACATTTTGGAGTATTTTTAAAAATTAGTTACTATAATAATCATTTACTAAAATTCATTTTTCAATTATTTATATTTTTTCTGTTCCCTCATCAACTTTGTGTTCTAAAGCATTAAATCTTTACTCGATTAAAAATATCATCACAGAGATAGAATCTATACAGAGGGAAATTACTGACTTAGAGCTTAAAGTTAAATATTAATATTTGAAAAAAGTGTTAAATCACCTTTTTAAAAGATAAAATTTTCATTTTGGAATAGTTTTACATTTATAGGAAAAATTGTAAATATAGTACAAAGTTTCCATATACCCCATACCTATTTTCCCCTATTATTAACACCTTACATTAGTCTGATACATTTGTCACAACTAATGAACAAATGATACATTTTTATTATTTGAAGTTCATAGTTATCTCAGATATTCTTAATGTTCATCTAATGTCCTTTTCCTGTTCTGGGAACTCATCCAGAATGCCATGTTACATTTCATCATCATGTCTCCTTAGGCTCCTCTTGCCTGTGACAGTTTCTCAGATTTTTCTTGTTTTTGATCACCGAAATAGTTTTTAGTGCTAGTCAGGCATTGTGCAGAATGTCCCTTAATTGGATTTGTCTAATGTTTTCCTCATGGTTTGATTGGGATTATGGGTTTCAGAGAGGCAGATCACAAGGGTAAAGGGTAATTCTCATCGTGTCATATCAAGGCTACATACAATCAACCTAATTTACACTGTTGATATTGACCTTGATCACCTGTCTGCTGTAGTGATTATCAGGTTTTCTTCACTGTATCCTTTTTCTCTTTTTTCATTCCTTTCCATACTCCTCTTGGGAAGAAAAAATTATGTGAAGCTCACAGTTGAGGAGTGGAGAGTTCTGCTCAACTCCTTGAGTGTTTGTTATGTATCTAAATATATTATTTGCAATTCTTCTGCATGGGAGATTTGTCTCTTCCATCTTCTTTATCTATTTATCCCATCATTCATTTATATCAGTATGGACTCATGGATTTTATACTTTGGGTGATTACCCAATAATACTTTATTTTCTTGGTGAAATTGGGAGCTCTTTCAGTTGGCTCCTGTGTCCCTTTGACACAACTCTATTACTTTGATGGGGGAGGGGGCGTGGGTGGAGGTGGGGAATGTTCAGCAATTCCTTGCTTTTTGACACTACAAAATGCCCCAAGCTCATCTTGTATATTTTCTGACCAAGTCCTAGAATCAATTATTTCTCCTAAGAGCTTTAGTTCCTTTCATTAGAAAATGGCATTAGAAATTGTGCTAGGTGTCCTCGTTGCTATTAGAGTGTTAAATAACCTTCTGAAATAGCAAAAGTGTTTTACTCAATTGAAGTTCAAAAACTCCATTTCATTTTTTAAAATACTGATAAGTTAGAAAACAATGTTTCAGTGACTTTATATATTTATATACTTTTTTGCGTATAAACTTTTATTCAGAGCCCTGTGAGGTGACCCATTATTTGTGCTGAAGATAATATACATATACATACAGCTAATTTTTTAAATACGAAAAGTCTTTTATGACTAATAGTCATAAATTCAAACCAACTGTATTAGAGACAAAAAGTTGATCAAATTCTTTTGGTCAAAATATCTTGCTTTAGAAAGTATATTCTGGGTCCATGATCTATCTACCCCATCTAGGGGTATTTCTTACTCTTATCCTCCTCCAGCTTCTAGTTATGAAAAAAATCAGTTTAATCACTTTAGGTTTGTTTAAAACACTCAGACTCTGCAGTTGTGGGTTTTTCTTCATCTCTATTAGAATTAGTAGGAAAAGAGTTAGGGGAAAGTGTTGTACAAAGAACATAGTTTGTCTCTCTTAGGAAATGAAAGTTCTTTCCCTTAAACCTTTGCTACTTAATGTTGTTCCCATGAACCCTCCCAACAATTATTATCTTCAGAAGGTTGCTCACCCATTGTGGCAAGCCCCAATGTCCATACTTGAAACCTGAGGTTTCATTTGCAAATTTGGGGATAATTCTCATTACAAATTTGGGGATGTGCTAATTCTGTGCTGGAATGAAACTTATAATATCACCTGTAAGTCCTGGTATTCTGTCCTTTTTCGTGTGCGTGTGTGTGTGAGAGAGAGAGAGTGAGAGAGAGAGAGAGAGAGAGAGAGAGCGAGAGAGAGAAACATTCTTAAGCGTAATAAGGCATATGTGACATCTGATTTTTAGCAAATAAAAACCAACATTGAATTCTAGATTAATTTGTTCTGCTAATTGTTTTTTTTTAACTCAACAAAACAATTAGAAACTAAATTTTGACCAAGCTTTTAAGAGTAACTGGGCCCTATCAATCACATTTGCAATTGAATAGCTATTTGCACAGAAGTCTTATCTTCACTTTATTATTTATTTCCACTTGGCCTTTTGATCAGGAAGATGTATTTGACTTGTACATGATGCACAACTAGTTTTTCTCAAGATATTACATGTAGTTTTCCTTAAGATAGATTATGTGACATTTTTATTACTTTTGCCACCAAACAAAAGTACATTTTTCATTTATGTTTGTGATAGGTTTTGTAAATGTCAAATTCCTTGTTAAAAAGTCAGAGTTGCCATTCTAAAAGTCAAAGGCTGATATAAATAATGTTCATGTATGCGCAATTAGAGTTTGAAGTAATTTTATATCTCTTTCTCCCATCCTCCAAAAAATTACGATAACCTACTTTTCAAACAATTATTTAAAAGAAAGAAATCAAACTGCAATAATAAAAAAGACACACAATATACTAAAATGTGGTATCTTCTGTATTTCAAATACAAATAAAAAACATGAGCATACAGGAAAAACCAATGTGAAATCGATTCGTTATGATTAATTTTGTAATTTTAAGTTAATTAATTCTGACACCAATTTCTTGAAATTTTAATAGAGTTAAAAAAGATTTAAAATTAAATTTTTATCAACTTCAGAAGCTAATTTTTTTTCTCCTGTTATCTCCAAGGAAATAAAATTATTTAAGTTTATTGATGATTAGGTTGAATCTTTATCTTCTCAATTTTTAGGAAATTGCAAACTGGTAGATTATTTAACACACTTTTAAGGGAAGAGAGAATGGCTCAGCTTCTTTATGAACATCAGTGAGTTCAGGATACCATTATAAATTTAGGGTCACAAACTCAGATGCTTTCTGGGGCCAGACAAATGACGTGCATGAGGGATGTGTGTAAGGAGAGGGCAGCTGGAGAACACGGGCCCTTCCGCTGCATTCCAGGGAAGCATGGCCCTGCAAAAACTGGGCCTCAAAGTTTCTGCTATGTGTGTCTGTGTGTGTTTAATGTTCAATCTCATGATTTTCAAATGTTAGCAATTATTTTTCTGGAAACATTGTGGTCTTGTGAGCTGCATTTGGCCTACAAGCCAACTGTCTACAAGCCAATAACTGCCCACAACAACATATGGGGAGCTAATCCATTAACCATACTTACTTATAATAAGAAATATAGTTGTCAAGTTTATTTGAATGCTCATTTTGGCTGCTTTGAGAGCTTAAATAAATATGAAAAGGTTGCTTGGTGACTTAAGAACTAAAGTAAATAGAGTTATATGATCCTAATAGATAATATCATCAAGTGATAATAACTTGATAAACTCATTTCTTCAACAAATACATATTGAGTGTTTTATATGTACCAGGCATTGTTTTAGGCACCAGAAATATGACTGAGTACCTATTTAGAGGTGAGAGGTGGTCATTAAATAAGTGAACAAGAAAACTAGCACTTAGTGATAACTACCATGCAGTAAATGTAAAATAGGGTAATGTGATAGCAGGTGCTTGATTAGCTGCCCTATACTACTACCCAGTGAACTTAAATACTCACCCTGGAGGCTATCAGAGTGTCAAATTCTTCCTTTTTATTCCTTTTGATCTAGGTTCCTCTATGAGGTCACTTGTGGTATGTTAATTAATTGAAGCCCATTTTATTTTAAATTAGTTACTTTTTAATCTTCTTGACTAGATTTGGGGGTCGAGTTGATCCAAGAGGGATTTAGGGAAACCTTTATTCTAACCACTGACTTAATTACAATGCCTAGGTCAGTGCTGCAGATGGGTAATTTCAAATATACTGATTCCTTTTAACTCACATTTAGAGACTACCATTTTCAAGTGCACCCCTAAATTCTGGAAATGTATCATTTGGGAGATTTCTATCACCTTTTGGTGACAAGGACAAATAATAGCTTGGCAATGAAACTCTTCACCAGAGCCAGGACTTCTCATACGTAAAAATGCATGTTAACAAATGTCTTTTAAAACTCTTCTATGATACTGGATAATTTCGTGATGGACAGAGGGTTTGGGAAGCTGGGAGAATGGGGTGAAGAGTTAAAGAAGTACAAATTAGTAGTTGATAGTTAGGAACAGAGGAAGGAATGCAGTTAGCATTAATATTATGGCTAAGTGGAGGGCCAGGAGAGGGAGGGAGCAATTAATTGGAGGGACCATTTTATGAACATTATAGATGTCTAACCAATGTACTGTATACTTGAAACTAATTTAAATAAATAAATTTATTTTTAAAAAAACAACTCTTCTATGGTATTGTAATCATTCCCTGCAAACTGAAATTGAAGAACCCTGGACTGTCAAGTCTGAAGATGTGGGTTCAAAGCTAGCTATTTGGCTAGCTGTGGGCCACCTCTTTGAGCTGATAGTCAACTAAGCCTCACAGTCTTATCTTGAAGATTCACCTCCTGGGGGTCCTGGGAGAACTGAATGACAATATGTATTTGAAAGCCAACCCTGTAAAGTTCAATATTATCTATTATGAGGATTGGAATGGCCATCAAGATTACTGGCAATACTCATTTTGTGATGAGTTATAATACAACAAATGGATTCTTGTGATTATGGGGAAAAGAGGCAGAGCCAAACACAGCCTGCCACTGAAGAGGAAATAAACAACATCTTTAAAGTTATATTTAAACTCAGAAATGTAAATGCATATTTTATATAATAGTAAGAGTAGTAGTGGTGGTAATAATAAATGGCTAACATTTACTGAGCATTTTCTCTGTTCCAGCCTTAAAGGTAAGCACTTTACATTATCTCTCCCAATGAGGAGCAGGGAGGGAAGAAAAAGTCAAGCTAATAATAGCGTGAAGTTTGAGGGTGGGAAAACCATTACTATGAACACAATGTTCATTATCACCCCAAAAGCTCTTTACGAGCAGGTTTAGACACAAATTTCTCAGGGATTTGATGTTTTTTTCAGCACTTTGGGCCCCTCTGGGCCATGGTTGTCCAACCTCCCCCTTCTCAGCCACGCAGAAAAGCCCATGACCTCCCCCACTCCAAGGTCCAGCCCTCTGGCAGCCTTCAGAAAGAATTATCTGGGATGTGCCAATATTTTACGTGCATAGTAAGCACATGTTGCCCACAACAAAAAAAAGAACTTCAGGTTAAATGTGTAAACAAATTATGGAAATGCAAAAGAATACATTTAGTATATATAGTTTAAAGTATCCTTTTGGAAAGTAAAAGCATTTCTTTCACATAGTCCCCGTTCCCTCCCCGAATAAGGCTGGAAAAGGATTGCTCTGTCAACACTTCCATAAATAAACTTCTCAGAATATGAAATGTCTCCAACATGTGGGGACGCTGGGGTGAAAGGTGCCGCCCCATCCTTATCTGTGCCTGGGTCAGAAGGGAATATGCTAATGAAGCCGTTTGCCGCAGGGCTGGTGTTATTTATATAGCGCCGGCTGGGCAAGGTTGGCGCTGGAGCACAGGAGAGCAGGGAAAGGTTTGTCTTCATGTGTGCGAATATAGACGTGTGCGCCTGTGCACTCGGCGTTCGAAATGTGAATTTACGATTTTGGGGTGGAGGTGGGGAATACCATCACCATTCACGTTTATGTATATGTAACTTGTGTTTGCAGCATATCCTAGCATAGTACATGTACGGCATTCTTTTTGGAGTGAGGAAGAAATGGCGATTTGGGAGTGGGTGCTGAGGGGGGGAGTTATGGGTGACACGACGCTGCGGGTGACAGACAACCTGAAACTGGCAAATGAGCCTCCTTTACCCTACTCTGTGGATACGAAAATTAACTGTATCTGCACCTCGAAAAAGCGCGAGAGGGTTGCTCTCGAATGTTGGCGACCCTTGGGCTCGCGACAGGGAGTGGGGTGCGGGCACCTCTGAAGCGAGCAGAGGTCACCGAGACTCAGCGCACGCCGCGTGGTTGGGGACACCGCGCGGAGGCGAGAGCGGAGCAGCGAACCCCACCGCGTTCACCCGTCCCCGGCGCACGCCGACTCCTTCCGGACCCCCTAGTCCACCCGCGCCAGCAGCTCCGCGCGCCTCATTCTCTCGCGCCTGTCCCGACGAGGAGGGGGGACGTACAGAGGACCCTCGGGCTGGGCGGTCCCCGAGTGTCCCGTTTCCCCCGCCCCCCTCCGGTGGATCCCGCGGCGGCGGCTGCTCGTCCCGGCTAGAGGGGGCGCTCGCGCCCAGGAGCAGGGCGCAGCAGGTGCCGTGGTTACCTCCACCTCCACGGGGGGAGAGGGGGCGGGCCGGGGCCAGGGGAGGAGAAGGAGAGCAGGAGGAGGAGAGAGGGCGACTCGCGGAGCGGGAGAGCGCGGCCGGCAGGGCAGGCTAGGACCCGAGCTCGGTCTTCCGGAAGGCGCCTGAGGTCGGACGAATACATCTCGGGCGCCCGTGGAGCAGCTGACGCTGCCGGCGCTGCCCGCACCGCCCGCACCGTCGTCCGCAGGGCGCCGAGCCGGCCGGCAAAGGCGCGGCACCCGCTCCTCCTCCTCCCGCGGCCGGCGCGGAGCAGCGGAGAGCGGCGGGCTCGGCCGCCGGCCCCCGGGCCGCGGAGCCGATGCGCGGCGGCGGCTGAGGGCCCGGGCCGGCCTTTGGCTGCCCTCTCCCGGCGCCCTAGCGGGGCCGCAGCGCCCGGGGCGCGGGGTCGAGGCCGGTGACATGGGGGCGGACTGACGCGCCTGGGCGGCCGAGAGCGCTCTCTCCAGCCGCGGGCCCTGCTCGGCGGCGGCGGCGGCGGCGGCGGCGGCGGGCGCCCGGGCCGGCGCGCTCTGCCCGGGGCGCCCGCGGGAGCCTCCGCCGCGCTCTATGCGCCTCTGCGGGCGCCGCGGGCCCGGGCCATGGCGATAGACCGGCGGCGCGAGGCGGCGGGCGGCGGGCCAGGGCGGCAGCCGCCCCCGGCCGAGGAGAATGGCTCCCTGCCTCCCGGGGACGCGGCGGCCTCGGTCCCCCTCGGGGGACGCGCGGGCCCAGGCAGCGGTGGGGAGATCCAGCCGCTGCCCGCCCCGCATCCCTCCGGCGGAGGCCCGCACCCGAGCTGCTGCTCGGTGGCGGCGGCCCCAAGCCTCTTGTTGCTGGACTACGACGGGTCGGTACTGCCCTTCCTCGGGGGCCTGGGCGGGGGCTACCAGAAGACCCTCGTGTTGCTCACCTGGATCCCGGCGTTATTCATCGGTTTCAGCCAGTTCTCGGACTCCTTTCTCTTGGACCAGCCGAACTTCTGGTGTCGCGAGGCCGGCAAAGGCGCTGAGCTGGCTGGGGTCACTGCCACCGGTCGGTGGGGAGCTAGCGAAGTGGCCAACTGGACCAGCCCCCCGACCATCCCCTTCTCCACTGCCGCCTGGGGGACCGTGGGCAACCTTAGCAACAGCAGCGGCGCGGAGAGGGGCGACACGCCAACCCTCTCGTCCCCTCCCGACAAGGGAGACAACACCTCCAACTGCGACTGCCACGCGTGGGACTATGGCATCCGCACAGGCCTCCTCCAAAATGTAGTCAGCAAGGTAAGGCCCTCTACCGACCCCAGCCCCGCGTCCTTCTCCTGAGCCCGTTTCAATTCGTAGGTCTCCTCCATTCTTCCCTCAGTCTCTCTTCATGCAAACCAAGGTCCAAGCCCCAGGAAGCCGGGAATAGAAGTCTCTAAAGTGATGCTAACCTGTGTGTACTCAGCTTAATCGCCTTTAGTCCTCCAAATGAAATGCATTTACTTGGGTGTGAAGAGAGAGCTTTTTGCTGTTCTCCGCAGTGACATTGCCTCCCAACTCTAAGGGGGGGGCACCATGGCCTTTCCTAGTTTGCACTCAAACTCTTGTCCCAGTATTCACAGCGAAAGAGCATCCCTCTCTCTAAAAAGACTTGAGCTTCCTTCTCCTACCCTTAGAGCTGTCACCCTCATTAGGGTAGGAGTGGCGGATGGAAGGTAAGGCCGCTGACTTGTCACCAAGTCAGCTTTGGAGGACCCACCTCATTCAAGGTCTGCTGGTAGGTCTTTGCTCTTCTGCCTGGCTAGTTGTCTCTATGTCGTCCACAAAGAAATATCTATGAGAATAGTGCCCTAATCCCACATGTTCTTTCTGGCAGACCTCAGCTTTTCCCCAGCTTGGTTTGGAAACAGACTAAAGCCAACTAAGGAACCAAAGTTTAGCCAGAGAAGCAAAGAGCTTTTGAAAATTCCCTTTTCTCCTTCCCCAGGCTCAGTCCTCTCCAAAGAGGGGCATATTTGGCTTTAGACTTTGCCACACCAGTGTTCTCTCCAGGGTTTTCTCAGGACTATAGTAAATATGAATGGAGTTTAGGAAGGACACTGAGAATGTGTTTAATATTTTGAGACCACCACTGCTCTTACATAGCAGCTGCTTCTGTCTGAGGCACTGAGGCCCTGGTTTAGTTGAGCTTCCCATTTGCTCCCAGTCCAGGGGAGCCCCTCTAGCAGAAGTATTGCATTGTGTGAATGTGAACTGGAGTGTTTGGTGAGAGATGTGTGGCAAGCATAAAAATGGAAAATGGGCAATGTTAGGAAATCAGTGTCCAAGACATCTATAATTTTCTGGATTTTTTTTTTTAACATATAAGAGATATTGTATGCCAGTTTGTTAAGAAATTTGTACTGATTTGCATTTCAAAGTAAATGTAGACCACTTCCCCTTATGGGCAGTTCTGGGCAGAGTTTTAAACTGCCTTGTTTAAACGTGAGATTGAAATTTAACAGTTCATGATACTCAGTGTGCATGTATTTTTTTCGCCCAAAATGTATGTTAGTAAACAGTTGTAGCTCATGAATGTGTAAGATGAAACTCTTACATCATCGTAAACCTTGTTTTAATCTTGTACCAACCTGGCAAGAAATGATCTGTCCTGTGGGAACTGTCTGGATTAGCTGTTAATGGGCAAAGTCCTTCCAGCTTAGTTCACCTCAACCCCCCGTCAGGCTGACCTTACCAAAGTTGTTTCTGTGACTGTTTCCCAGCCATGGAGGGCAGTATTTGTTTTTTTGTTTACCAGAATGGAAAAATTAAGAACACTGATGCCTATGACTGTTTAAATACTCTTTATATTTATGTGAAAGTAAAGATTTGGCAACATTTTCAAATACTTTAAACCGCTTTTTAAAATAGAGGAGGAATAATATAGATCAAAGCAAATGTATGTATTAGAAGATATTCTGTCCTGGGGGCAGAGGAAAGGTGAACTTAAAAGTTAGGAGGTGGGATAGAGCATCATTGGCTTATGGTAGAGACCCAGGAACAAACTATCCACACTCTGCTATGGATGGTGGGAGGCGAGAACTAGAATAGTTCTTGAAAACAGGCTGTGGAGACATATTGGAGAGCTGGACAGTTTTTCTAAATTAACACGATGTGTGCAGTATGTTTTGGGGGTGCTAGATAAGTCACAGTTACATATAGCTGACAAGGCAAGGCTGGGAGGAGAAGACTTTGGGACAGTAGTTAGAGACACATTTTCTTGTAAGATAAGGACTAGAAAGGACATATCGATTTTCATGCACAAATGAGATCTAAATAAAGGACTGTCTTTCCACAGTGTTCTGTTCCATAACAAATGCTTTAGAGAGCTTTTAAAGCACATTTTCGGTATATGCTAAGGCGGGCTTTCTCCTCAGATGTACAAATCTGAAGATACACTATCAGATGTACAAATATGAATTTAAACTGTAATAGGTGCTGAATTCTAGAGATCAGGTGCCTGTCCCCTTTGTGAGCAGAAGCAGATGAAAGTTCTGTCCCAACTCTATACCATGATCTTCCCACTTGCAAATAAGCCTCACAGAATATCTGTATCATTAGACTTCCTTCAGCACATATGTGCCCCTACAATATATACCCTATTCTATCCTTAGGTGTTAGGTGTGAAGGGGGATACAGAAGAACTGGGAAACATGTATTATATTGTATTGTATTATATTGTATCATATTTATTATATGTTATATTAAATATGTTATTGATATATATTATCTGTCTTATGTATTATACAGCCTATTGTATATGCTATAATAGCACCTACACACATGAAACTGTCAAGCCAGTTAGAATCCCAGGTTATTATAGTTAAAAGGGATCTTGAGGCTGACAAACTTCTCTCCCCTCCTGAATGAGATCCCTGGCGTGGATATCCCATCAAGGATGGAAAGGGAACTCCCATTAACCAGGCGGCCTACTCCATAGTTCTTCCTTGCAGAGAGGCATGTTTTTTGGTGACTATAACTTGGGTCATCTCATGCTTACTTGTGCAACTTGTTCCTCTGAATCATTCTTTTTCTTTCATATAATACATGTTCAGATGTTTGAGGATGTCCAAGTATGTAGTTTCTTTCCTGGCTAAGAAATCACCAGCAGCTTCAATCATTTCCATATATGACAAAATATGCCATACTGATTGCTCCACTTGACATGTGTGTCTCTTAAGCGTGGCACCCAGAATACAACCTGGCAGGCCCTGTGTCATCTAATCGGAAAAGAGGAAGGATGGACACTGCCATCCATGAACAGAGCCTACAGTTGATGTATTAAGGCTTTTAGTAGACATGACATGCTTCTAATTCTCTTGAGACCATGGTCGCCAAACCTGTATGGGATTGTGCAATGTCAGGGCTTTCTCAGCCTACCCTTGTGTGACATGGTGCATGATATAGGTTTCATCTTAATAGTTTGAGGTTATTAGATCTCTCCTATTAGGATCTTTTTATGTTTCTATTTTTGCCTTAGTCCTTGGTATTTTTTATCTGTTCTAGAATGTGCAATGCCTTCAAAATAATAATAATAATGCTAACTTTCTTTTTTTGTGGTCCTATAAAGTTTTCAAAACATTTTCACGTATATTTCCTTTTATTAAAAATGTTGAGTAATCCAAGGCCAGTGTGAACACTGAGCATTCTCTTGGATTTTAAATCAGTTGTCACACACTTGAGTGGGCCAGGTGTTCTGTATAAGCGCCTGGTGTTCAACTTCCTGATGACATTTATAGTGCTGTATTTTATCTCCCAGGCATGTTGAAAGATATTGTCAGTGCCTTCCTGAAAAAAAGAACCTAATAAATTCCTGCAGAGTCACTTAGAGGGCAGCTCTGGGGGAACTGAGGCTGGTGGGTCGGGTGCCCTTCTCACCTAGTTTCCCTGTCCCATGCTAGCATTCCTTGTGCAGCCCAGAGTCTCAGTTACTTATGGGATTTTACTAAAGCTTAAGAAACCACAACTCTGCTTATTTTAAAATATTTCTCTTAACAACTTAGTTTATTTTGCACTGTTCTGAGTGAATTATTGTTGGTTTCTAATGCTCTCCACTTCCTCAGATAATCCCTAGAATTTTGCCAAAAATCAATGTCATCTAAACTTTCTAAGTTCCATTCTTTTTCTGTATAGGAAATTTGGGATGCTCGTCTATCCAGTCTTCTGATATTTCTTCTGTTCTCCATGAATTCTCAAAGATTGCTGGCTTTTATCCTGTAAAGACACTGGAGAGTTGTTTAAATATCCTGGGAAGTAATTTGTATTCTTTTCCTGGTACTCAAGGCTAGAAATTATTTAAAGTGACTCAGTATAATTTAATTAGGATTAAAAATAATTACAATTTCATTGCAATAGTAATATTTTAAAAATATTACAATAGTAAATGATCTACTGTTAGGTCATTCTAGTGGTGTTTTATTTTGTCTAGTATATACAACACAACAGTGAACATCTTTATGCATATCTATTTTTAGAAATTGACTGTAATAAATAATGCATGTACATGGGACAGAAAGTAGACATGTTTTAGCCATCTCTGCCTCAGGCTTCTCTCTTCAGAAGCAACCATGGTTACCTGTTTCTTACTTAATCCTTCTAGGAATATTCTAAGTATTTTCGTTGATATATTTTTCTCTCACAAACAATGACATATACACTGTTCTATGCCCTTTCCCCCCTGCCTATATTGGGGATGGATGCGTATTAATACATAGAGAGACCCTCATTCTTTTCTGTCTGCACAGTATTCCATTGTATGACGGGACCATAATTTATTCAACTAGTCACCTACTAAGGGGGCATTTAGGTTGTTTCCAGTCTTTGCTATTAAAAAGTATGTAATGAAATCCTGGAACACATGACATTCTTAGAAGGGGAGAGTCAGACTGCATTTTTATTATGATAGATGTAGTCAAAGTGCTCTCTACAGAGATCTTGTTACCAATTTACACTTCTATCAGTAATTTGTGAGGTCCTGTTCCTTCCCATACCCTCCCTGAGCCAGGGAGTTAACCATACTTTTAAATGTCTCCTCATTCGATATGTGAGAAGTTATATTTCATTATTGTTATGTTATGCATTTCTCTTTTTATGAGGGGGTTAAACATCTCCCTGAAATTGAGCCATTGTGTTTTCTTTGAACTTTTTCTCCATGTCCTTTGCCTTTTGTGCGTGAATGTAGGGGGAGCTTTATTTTCTTACTGATTTGTAGAAGTACTATATGCATAAAGTAAATGAACCCTTCTGGATGTCTAGTAAATATTTTTTTCTTGTTTTGTTATTTATCTTTCAATTTTGTTTGTGGTACATTTGTTAGGCAGAAACTTTTGGTTTGGATAGAGTCAAATGAATCTTTTTCTTTTATGGTTTCTGGGTTTTGTGTTACATTTAGGGCTTCCATAATCTTGAAATATTAGGAAAAAATCCATGTTTTCTTCTAATATTTTTATGATCTCAGTACCTCTTTAATTTGGTGTTGCAGGGATCATTTTTGCTTTTCTTGAGCTATTAGAATGAATTGCTAGAAAGGGAAATAAGTATTAGGTCAGTGGATATAACCAGCATTTCATGCAGGCTTTGACTTGCTCATACCAGGGTCCTAAACAATGAATTTGTTGATGGTCCTGACAGAAAGACTGGAAGATTAAGTTGTTGAGCAGCTCTTTCCTTCACTTTAGAAGACAGCACTTGTCCTGAGGCAGTGGGTCTTACTTTCCCTTCATCTTCTTGTTTTGGACTAGCTGCGGAACAACTTTTTTCTTTTTCTTTTCTCTTTTCTTTTTTGCCTTCAGCATTATTTGCAAATCTTAATTCATTTTGGCTATTAGCCCAAGGTAGGATTGAATAAAAAGTTAATGTCATTTAAAAACATGTTGGACTCTGGATGTCAGTCTTGGCGTTTCCACAAACCAGCAGTGTGCTAGCGCCAGCCTGGCCTCCGCTGACTGTGCGAATGTGCACATCTCTGTGAAGCTGCACATTCAGGAATGTCACATTGGTGGCTTGGAATTGGCCATGGCGGGAGCATTTTCACCATGGAAATTGGCACAACAGGGTTTTATTTTTTTTCTTCAGAAAGCCAGGTGTGAAGCAGTTGTTACCCCACTGAGCATGATCCTGAGCCATTCCTTTCCTTTTACTTTTTTTTTAAAACTTTTTCTTCAGTCGCTCCTTCCTTTCATAGATATGAATGCCTATTCTGAGGCAAGCATAGTGCTGTGTATTAGGGGTAGGTGGAAATAGCTCAACTCATAGAGTTTATACACTAATGAGGAGGCACACTTTAACAAATTAAATAATAACCTTTTAATTACGAACTGAGTTAAATGATGTGGAAAGAAAGAGAAATGAGAGACTAGAACAAGGAGCCTGGCCTAGACTGACTGGTCTCTGAGTGAAGCTGACATCTGAGATCTGAAATTTGAGTAGGAGAAAGAGCGGTGTGAGAGAGAGTTCCAGAGAGAAGAAGCAGCATCTGCAAGTGCCCTGTGTCATCTAGGAGCCTGGAATTGATAGCAGACAGTGTAGCTCAGAACATGGAGAGGGAATGGCTTATAAAGTTAAGAAAATAAGCCATGAGGTGAACTCAGCCAGTTGAGGGGATGAAGTGGGAATGAAGGGTGGCAAGGGAGAGTGTCTGTGGGGTGAGAACAGGGCCTAGGACCAAGCCCTGTGCCTGCAGTGGAGACTTGAGGCTCTGTGAGTAGGCAAAGGGGAAGGAGGAGACCTTTGAGGGGGAAAAGGGAGCCTGACCCAAGGTTCCATGGGAAACCGGGACTGTTTATGCTGTCAAAAGGAAAGTAGCTGGCCTAAGGAGGGGTCCTGAGGAGAAGCTGTGGAAAATCATGCTGGAGCTGCAGGGACAGACCAAACTTTGGGCAAGTGGGTCTAGAGCCTATTCCCAGGGCTATTGACAGGAAACAGCTCTCACAGTTGGAATGCTCGAGTGTTTTCAATTCCTCTCCTGCTCAAAGGGAGGATGCTACTTAAATTTCCACAAGGCTGAAAGATCTTGATATGGGAAATCATAGGTCTATAATTTCCATTTGACGAGCTTTTCCTTTGTCAAATACCTAGTGTAGGTAAAAAATCATCCTGATCACAGCCAACATATAATGTCTTCTAGTCCAGAGTCTTCAGTTCATAGACGAGAAGACTGAGGGTTGGAGTGGGGGAGGGTCACTGACTTGTCCAAAGCCCCTCTAGAATTAGGGTTAGAATCCAGTTCTCTGTACCCTTCATGGCTTTCTTGCCTCTACCCTGGAGTGTCCCCTACCAGGGGAGAGGGGCCAGGAAGCACTGGCTAGGCTCCTGCTCTTTCTCTTTGGGTTGAACTCTTTAACTGGTCTATCAGAAATGGTCTCCTGCCCGAGGATGATCATAACTCTATGCATTGGTTACTGCAATTTGAGGTGTTCTTAGTTATACTGTGGCTTTGTGAGTGTGGGCTTGTGCAGACCACCTCTCTGGACAGATTTCTCTTTCTGCTCCTTCTGCCTTTATTGCTCACTTGTGTGGAACACCCTTTCATCCTTCCTTCAGCCAAGTCATCCCTGTTCATCCTTCAGATCAGATCAGTCCTCCTCCAGTATTCCCAGCACCCAGCTGTCCCTTTGTCATAGCACTCACTGTATGGTGATCAGATTGATGTCTGTCCATCCCCCACTGGAGGTGTGTCTTACCGGTCTTTTGCCCACAATGTCTTCACCATAAATGTCTGAGCTCACCTAACTTGAGTTATGAAAAGAGTGGGAGTTTTTAATTTGGTAGGTGTGGGTCCAAGTCTTGACTATGCTGCTTATGCCCAGTTAATCTTTGAGAGCTACAGGAACTTCATCAGTAAAGTAGGTCACTGCTCACCTTACCTTGAAGGCTGTCCTGAGGATGGAATGAGAACATCTGGGGAGAGCCCCCTGCCCTCTTTCCAGGCACCTGGCTGACAGGAGGCACCTAGGAAATCTCATCCTTCTTCCACCACCTGTGGGGTGAGAGCTGGTTAAGTCATCTGAAAAATGCTCAGGTGGAGAGGAGCTGATAGGCCACACCTGAAAGGGTGATTATTCCTTGGGAGCTCCTTCTCTAGGAAGGCTCTAAAGGCATGGGAGCCAGGTGTGCTCTTCAGACACTTGATCTAAAAGACTCTAAGGGGATTGTTTTCAGAGCTCTAATCTGAAAACAAAACAGGTCACCAGCCACAGGGCTCAAAGAGGATCTGAAAAGCAAAGGACTTTCCTTGAGTGGGGGGCATGACCCTGAAGATGGGAGTTCTCAATGTGTTTAGAAGTCTGGGTTAACTGTGACAGGTGAGAAAGGGATCAGAGAGAAAATGCAATTAGAGAGTTGATGGTAACCTTGAGCTGCGATAGCATCAATCTGAGAGAACTTGAGGGCCAAGGGCCTACCTGTAGAGCTGCCCTGTCCCACGTGGAGTGTTTATCCTCACTGAATTTTTGTGGGAGAATATTGACTCTGACCTTAGTAGTCCATAGACTTTGATCTTCTGTAAGTTGAGATTTAGTAGTTTTGCTCTTTCATTTGCTCAGCATTTACTCAATGCTGGTCGTTAGACATGGGCAGATCTCCCGCCCAATAGGTGACCCACAAATTGACAAAGCCTACTTTTCTAGGAAAGGGGGGCAGTAGCTTTTGATTGATTTAAGTGGATTTCCCCTACAATAAATCGTTGCTGTAATAGAACACTGCCAGGGGGCCCTCTAGCCCATCCATTTGCATAGTATTATACTCCATCAAACCTCTCTTATGACTTTTGGTTGCAAGAAAACAAATTTCAAATTACATTAACGAAATGAAAAATTTATTCAAAGGAGGCAGGGATGGCTCAGGGTGGGATCTGAGACCAGAAAATGTTGGTGAGGGTAGGGTATCTCTCAGGAGGCCTGCTGCCACCATGGTCCTTTCAGAAAC
>CM053502.1:78228643-78338951 GCA_028627145.1 Eidolon dupreanum
GTTCCATAAGAAGCAACTTTACAAAAATGGATGTTATCAAGGTTATGAAGGTGTGTTTTTTTGTCATTGTTTGGTATAGTGTGTCTGCTGATAACATGTTTAAATTGAATTGTGGTTTAAGTATAAACCGTAGTTTCTCTACTTAAATTTTCATTTGCCATCTTGTTATCCCCCATTTATAACTATAGTTCTTTTTGACAGATTCTTAGGTAAGTGACTAATGGGAAAGCAAAACCACCACCTTGGTTATGAATCTCATTTCCAACAGCAACTTTTGGGAACCTGAAATAACCTTGAACAGATGGAAGGTTACCAGGGAATTTAAAGACATGTATTTTAATCATTCTGAGAATAGGTTTTAAAATCTCCAAACGGCATTTTTCTCCTTTGGGTGGGGGGCCGGAGCGGGGGGCGTGGTGATACACAGCAGTCTTTCTTTGGTGATCTGTTTGCATCTGTATAATAAATATAGTGGGCTAATCTCATATAGTAGTTAAAAATTTATGCAGAAAAAATATCACAGAAGAATAGAGCAGTATATAATGTTCATATGTTTATTTAGCAGCTACTATGTGCAAAGTATTGTGTTGGGAGCTGCAGGGGAAAAGGAGCTTGAGAATTGTGCCTTGAAGAATGGGTAGTCCTGGTAGACAGGTAGGCTGAAAGGGTGCACTTTGGGAAGAGGGAAGCATTGAGCAAAAGAATGGAGATGAGAAGGGCAGAGTATGAACTGGGAATAACTAGGACATAAGTCTCATGATGGGAAGGAGTAAGAGGAAGCATTTGTTTCAATTAGGGAGAATGCACAAGTTGTGAAAGGTTTGAAAGCTTAGTGATATCAGTTAGGATACTGTCTACTGCAAATAGCCAAAAACCTCAAATCAAATGTAGTTGAAAATATACAGCGATACATATGATTTTTCTGGAAGTCCAGAGATAGGGATAGGCTCTAGTCACAGCTCCTTCTGTCTCTCTTCTCGGCCTTCCTCTGCATTGTTTCATTCTAATCCTGTATTAGTCTGCTTGGGCTGCCATAACAAAGACAAAAGACTGAGTGTCTTAAACCAGGGGTCCCCAACTCCTGGGCCTCGGACCAGTACCAGTCCATGGCCTGTTGGAAACCAGGCTACACAGCAGGAAGTAAGTGCAGACAAATGAGCGAAGCTTCATCTGTATTTGCAGCTGCTCCCCAGCACTAGCATCACTGCCTCAGCTCCACTGTAGATCATCAGGCATCACATTCTCATAGGAGCACCAGTTCCTGGTGCAAAAAAGGTTGGAAACCACTGCCTTGAACAACAATTCATTTTCTTACAGTTCTGGAGGCTTAAAGTCCAAGATCGATGTTTCGGCAGAGTTGGTTCCTTCTGAGGCCTCTCTCCTTGGCTTGTACATGACCACCTTTTCCTTATTTCCTCACATGGTCTTCCCTCTGTGTGTTTGTATGTCTCCCCTAATCTCTTCTTATACAGACTCTGGTCATGTAGGTTTGGGGCCTACCCTAATGACCTCATTTTAATCACCTCTTTAAAGGCCCTGTCTCCAAATATAGTCCTATTCTGAGGTACTGGGGTTTGGGACTTCAACAGATGGATTTTGAGGGGACACGGTTCAGCTCATAACAAATGCTGAGTTCTTTGTAGTGGCAAGGTGACTTCCCCTGATGAGATTATTTGCTGCCTCTGCCCCCCTGAATTGGAGAAGAGGGAATGACAAAGAGAAAGACAATATTATTCTTGGAGCATGAGTCCTTTTCTCTTACCTGCACCACCTCAGGTTGAATGCTCATCCCTGACCAATACCACTCACTGGGGATACCATGTGTGCACTGAAAATGGGGCACCTTCCTCTGAGTCACCTGAGGGGTGGGGTGCCTACACAAAACTGGTTTTCAAGAGAAATGGAATGGGAGAGAAGAGGTGCTATATGTCATCAACATAGCCCAGTGCTCTTTGCAGAGAAGTTCAAACTTTTCTCTGGCAGGTGATAGAGAGTATTGAAAGCTTTTGAGCAAGGTTGTGGCAGTATGTCCCAGGTACTTTTCATATTCCAGCCATGTGCTTGTTTCACCCTTGCAATAACCCAGGCAGTCCTATTATCAGCATCTAACAGGTGAGGAAACTGAGACTAAGATGCTAAGAAACTTGGCCAGTGACAGACTGTTAATGATCGGTGAAATCAGAATTCTAAAATGCATCACCCAGCTCCAAAATCTGTGTTCTTTCCATAATACCAGCCTCTACATTTTTAGAAGATGAAACTAGCTATGGCGGAGGAGATAAGGGGATGGTGCTTAGTGTGTGGAGAAAATGGAAAAGACTTTGCAGGAGTTTGTGCTGTTGATATTGAAGTCCCAAGCCACATGATAGTGGTGAAGTAAAATAGACCACACTCAACAGTGTTTCAAATGAAAAGAGCGAGGAGAACACAAAGCATCAAAGAAGTTTGAAATCAAGGTATCAGCAGGGTTGATTCATTCTGGGCTCTGAGGGAGAATCTGCTCCAGGCCTCTCTTCTGGCTTCTGGTGATTGCTGTAATCTTTGATGTGCCTTGGCCTGTAGATACCGCACCCCAGTCCTCCATATTTGCAAGACCTTCTCCCTGTATGTCTTCACTTCATCTTCCCTTTATGTGCGTCTCTGTGTCCAAATTTCCCCTTTTTATAAGGACACCAGTCCTATTGGATTAGGATGCACCTTAATGACCCAATTTTACCTTAATTATCTCTGTAAAGATCCTTTCTCAAAATACAGTTGCATTCTGAGACACCAAGAGTTAGCACTTCATCAGGTCTTGTTGTGTGGACATAATTCAGCCCATAGCAGAGTTATTTCAGGAGAAGGGAGAAGGTCCATATGGCTAAAACATAGGTAATTCTATCCTTCACACCAGTTTTGCAAGAAGAGGGCTTTCCATCCCATTTTGTCTGTTGTAAAATTATGGATCTGCAAGGAAAGATGGCTGTAGTGATTGGAATCCAGGTAGTGACAGAAGCGGGCAGGTAAAGAGAAGAGCTGTCCGTGAACAGAAGTGGGAATGCCTATAGGAACCCTTCACAAGAGGAAGAGAGGGAGAGGGTGAGGAAGAGGGGAGAGGGGAGGGAAGGGAGGAGGAAAGGAGGCTGTGGCAGGTTTACCTGGTTGAGCTTCTTAGGTGTGTCAACATTGAATTCTCACGGCAACCCTCCTGAGGAGTGGGCCTGTCTCTGGCTTACTCATGATGAAATTGGTGTTCAGAGCGATTAAAGTGACAAGGCTAAACTGATACAGCTAAGCCAAGTGGCAGCAGCCAGTCTGAATTCCAGTTCTTGCTGGTGTGTCACTGCATCTACCAGCACTCCTGGTAGCTACTAACCCCCGGATTGTAGTGCTGGGTTCTCTGCTCAGTTTTTATGAAGGTGTGTAGACCAAGGGTACGGGACTGTTTCTGCTTGCTTTTGATATAGTCACAATAAAGCTCTTGTTTTGAACTGACATGAGACCCATAACCACATTTATTAAGAACCACAGGCCTTGAAATAGCAACTGTGTGAATTGTTCTGCGCTGTTCTGAGCACTTCGCCTAGGGACCTACTTGTGGAGCTGAAGGGAGAGTACAAATGCCTTCACTCCCTGAAGCTAATCCAGTTTTTTGAGTTCTTCTGTCAGTGAATTATCCACATCCCTTGCATCCCCTTTCCCTTTGCTGCCCGCCCAGGGACAACTAATGGAGGGTGGAGGAAAAAACTGAATATTTCTGCCTGTCTTTTGGGACCCATTTAAAACATCCCAGATTTTTTTTTAATGGAGATGTAATTAACATACAGTAAAATGGACATATTTTAAGTGTATAGTTTAGTGGATTTTGACTCATGCCTATTAATCACCACCTAAATTAAGATACAGAATTGCCCTCACCCTAGTAAATTCCCTCATGCCCATCTCCAATCAGCCCACTCTATAGGCAACCACTACCTTCATTTCCATCACCATAGCTTAGTTTTGCCTAGTACAGATTGTTATGTAAATGGAATCATGCAGCGTGTAGACTTTTGTGTCTGCTTATTTCACCTGGCACCATCTGTCAGATTTGTCCATGTTACTGTAAATCAATGATTGTTCCTTTTTGTGTGTATACCACGTTTTGTTTACCTCTTTACCTGTCGATGGACATTTGGGTGGTTTCCTGTTTGTGACTATGAATGCGTAGACTGCCATGAACATTATAAGTTGAACATTCTGAATTTTTTCAATCCTTTCTACCCCTTACTACCTTTAAGTTCTAATATTTAAAAGTTGATTGACAGAATCAGAGCAGCTAGTGAGAAATCTTGACTTGTTTATAATCTAGGTAACTTCCTTTGTTCTCTTTTTTTTTCGGGAGTAAGAAGCAGGAGTGGCAGGGTGCATGTGTGGGAGGAGGCTACCATCTCTACAGTATCTGTTTCCCTGGCCCTAGAGAGTTGTGGCCCCACGGTGCCAGTGAATCACTCTCTGGTTGATAAGGAGGCCTTAGGAATGGTGGTAGTGACGGAATGGTGTGTGGGTGGGGAGAAGCCACACCTGGAACTGGCATTGTCAGTCAGCTGCTATCCTGTCATCCAAACACCTGTTAACCAGGTGTTTCGATGTTTTATCCCATCTGCTGTGCACAGGAGAGTGGCTTTGAGTAGCCAGGACTCTTGCCTGTCTTATAGCTACTTCTGCCATGTGGGATCCTTGAGAACATCCTCACCCTT
This sequence comes from Eidolon dupreanum, assembly GCA_028627145.1. Classification (NCBI taxonomy): domain Eukaryota; kingdom Metazoa; phylum Chordata; class Mammalia; order Chiroptera; family Pteropodidae; genus Eidolon; species Eidolon dupreanum. Next base: position 78,233,362 of record CM053502.1, read on the forward strand.
CCTTTCTTTAAGGAGACCTGGGTCAGCCTTATGAGGGCAGATAGCTCAGGGGTTAAAGAACCTTTGAAGGAAAACCCCAAACAAAACTGATTATGCATCTGTCATCACCCAGCTTACAGCTGAATGCAGTGAGTGGCAAGGCTCCAGTTTGTAGGGACCCTGGCAAGGGAATTCTTTCTTTTTTTTTTTTTTTAAATGAAAACTGCCTTTCAGGATCCTATTTGTTCTGAACTAGGTTCAGGAGGGAGTTAGGGGGATATTTCCCAACAGGGAGGAAGGAGTGAGAGGAGAGTCGGCCCTACCAAGTTCTCACTTTCTGTCTAGAAACCTGAAAGGACGTAATGAAATGTAGGGAGACATTTTCAACCATTTTTAAACATATGAAAAAATGTGACCTTTTTGCTGGGCTTTCACATTTCTCTGTATTTACAAATCACTCTGTGTGTTGTCAGGAGGTACGTTTGTGCTTCTGCACGCGTGTCATCCCAAGTTGAACTGCATTTCTTTTAAAGCAGGGTAAGCAACCAGCAATGAACTTTACCAAGATGAACAACTTAGAGATTGGAGGCCCCAAATATTCAGCATACTCGATACATTTATCATGATGGCTGTGGAAATTACTGAGCCAAAGAAGAAATATAAGAGGTAACTTTACTGGAAGTTCTCCAACACTTAGATATTTAGTGTTTTGAACAACAGTTGTACGATAAAGAAGCTTGGTTCCCTTAGGTTTTGTAAAGCAGTCACATGATTTGAAAAAAAATTTAAGAAATGATTTTAAGTGTAGGCCTTTTCACAATCTCACAGTCAACTTCACCTCAGAAACCGAGTGGCCGTGAAGAAGCCAGGTGTATTTAGCAGACACCAGGGCTTTCTCGCGCGCAGGTTCTGCGTTGAGTGAGAGAGAGCCTAGGAGCGGTGCGGAGCCTGGCACAGAGCCCGGCGTGAAGTCCAGTGCCAGGGGTCTGAATCCCAGGGCTGCCACTCTACCACCGTGAAGCCTCAGGGGGGTTACTTAGTGTCTTGGAACCTAAGTTCCAAGGTAGAGATGAGATATATTGCATAAGGCTTTGTGGGGATTAATTGAAATGATTGATGTGCAAGCTCCCCCTCAGCAGAGTGTGCACTTTGAGACACACATTTAATCCAAGTCCTTTTCTACAGGGAACTCCCACTGGAGCGTGGAGTACAGTCATAGAGTTAACCACTATAATGCATTATACTACTAACCGCAATTTCCCAACCATTAACTTTAGACCTTTAAAACAGGTATGGAAGTTTATAGGACATAATGAAGATCAGCCCTGGCAAATGACAGCCTTTGTGGTATATGGTCAGCCAACTGAGCCATGGACACACATGGCCACTCTACTTTCTTCCTTTCAGAACCATTCTTCCTTTAGCCCCATATCACATCCAGCTATTCAGCATTTCCTTATTTAGGTGTATTTCCTAGGTCCCTTAAAATACCCTCTTTCTTGAAATTTACTCTTTTTGTTCCTGCTTTCTAAAATATCTAGGCAGTTTACTCCAAGGTATCAGTGACTGACAGGGTTACTCCTCCTTTCTGGGTTTATCCATATTTTTAATCAACATCTGTTAACCAATGACTGATCAGTAGTAACCTGCAACCATTGACAGTATATTTTGAAAGGCTGGAGCTTTACTGGCCCTCCTTCCTTACCTCTCAGTCACTTTTTATCTCTCTGTCCTCCCCTGTCCCCTGAAGAGCCAGGGTCAGAGGTTTGGCCTTCTTCCTCTGAAAAGCTGCAGTCCTTGATTAGGATATTTCTAACACCAACATTAAGCAAAAGCCAAAATAAGGTTTCATTTGTTAATATTTAATGGTAACAAAGTAAGTTAACATTTTAATTCCATTTAGAAATGTTTGATAGTTTTGGCCCTATAAGGTAGCATGCAAAGCCCCTACAGGATCTGCCCTTGCTTATCTCCACCCTCATCCTCAGTGTGTGGCCCTAGTGCAGGTCTCTTTTCTGCCCCAGATGCTAATCTCTTCCAGTGCAAATAACTCTCTTCTCCATGCCTGACCAAGACTTGGAAAGTTCTGGAGAGAAAGTCGTGGCTAAAACGGAACCCTAGACCCCTCTGATGTGCTCATGGCACCATGTATACCTCTACTATCACAGCCCTTTATTTCTCAGTATCGTCAATTCTCACTCATGGCTCATTTTCTACCCTTAGGCTCTGAACTCTAGAGAGCAAAGACAGCACTTTCTGCACTGTTATTTCTCTGGGACCTGGTACTCAGGTGACCAAATAGTCATTAAATACCGAAGTGGTGCCATCCTCTGTAACATGCAAATAAGGCCCAAGTGGGCCTGGACCAAGATGCTGGCTGCTGAGTAGTGACACAAAGGGGGAAACCTTTTTGCTTGAGGACAAAACCTAAGAGCTTGGGGTCACCTGCCTTGACCATTGTGTGAAGTTGAAGGCATGTGTTGAGAGAGCAGGTGACCATGTGGGGTAGAAAGGTATGACCACTCTTTTTTGTGAGCAATGTCCCTCGCACCCTTCCACTCAGGCAATGTTGAAGAGAAAGGATGTCTCATCACAAGGAATAGTCTCTCCAGTGGAGAGAAGATGCTGTGCAGAGAAGTCTGGACCTTGGAGAAGATTTTCTTATGATTAAAATCCACAAGACTGAAAATATGCAGGAAGGAAGTGTTTGCTCCAGTACTTTCTGCTAATAATATCTAACTTTGGGATTCTCTTCAAAGCAGTGTGCTATCTGTGTTTAGGCTAAGTGGAAAACTGCCTCACCCATTTTCCCCCACTTCTTGGGTTTGTCATTGGTAGAAATGAAAGAGAATTGAACAATTCAAGCTAAGTATGTATACTCTGCGTTTTATCTGTTTATCTGTTGGTGGACCCTTGGGTTGCTTCTACTTTTTGGCTATTGTGAGTAATGCTGCTATGAACATGGCTGTACAAATGTGTGCTCTTGCCCTGCTCTCACTTCTTTTGAGTATATGGACCACTTTTTAAAAAATGAGATAGTGTATTTCCTGCAGAGCACGTAAGCACCACTGGACTTGGGCTGAGTGTCCTCCCGCAGGAGAGATAGGGATGTGCAGTGCACTTACATTTCTTTTTGAAGAGGCTAAATTTTACACAGTGATTGCTTCTTGTTATGGTTGTCCTTTTGCATATCATTTCCTAAGAGTATCTGATGTTTGTCCGTTACTAGTTAGCCATTCTAATCTCTTACAAAGAGGAAAAAAGTTGTCATTTTTATTTTCTCTGATCAAAGGTAGGAAAAAAATTCCTTTGCTTACTTTGACTATCCTTTCATACTCATGAATAGCCCCTCGTGTAGATTGCCAGGGGTACCAGGACTGTTTTACCCCAGGCTCAAAATCCCCAAATTGTCATGTGTTATAATTTGCATTGTGATAGTACATTAGGTCATGAGGGACAAATAAAATATATACATGTCAACATTTCCCATATTTTGCAATCCAAAAATATGGATCGCATGCAGGAGGAGGCGGGCAGAGAGGGTTTCCAAGGCCAAATAAAGTTTGGAAGGCGTAGTGTGCATAGTCCCCTCTTCAGGACTGAGGATGCCTGTTAACACAGTAAAGGCTCTGAGAAAACCTGCAAATGAGACTCTGACTTCACCTTGTTTAAGTGAATGTTACTGCAGTTATTTGATCATTGAGTCCCTGTTTGAGATGAACACCTGCTGGATGCCCTTTCAAGCATGCAGCCTTGAGAATGTGCTTTAGCTGCTGACTTAGAAATGAATGTATCTCAAAGATGCAGCCACACAGGGGAGCATAGTCTAGTCGAAGGGTATCGCGTATGGACCATTCATTTTATGTTGTCTTGTCTTCCTGTTTGCCTTAGAGAAGAAGGAGTAGAGAATGCCTAATGGGTAGACTTGGTCATCCTGTGAAAAGCTTGTAAAATCTGCTCTTGCATCAGTGGTTAATGGAGAGTACTGTTTTGGATTGTCTGTGAATTGTACCTTTTCAGTGCATGCCTGAGGGCGGGATGGAATTCAGGTGCCCTGGCTTAGCTAAGCAAGGCCAAGCCCATCAAACCCCAAACACTGATTATAGTTAATACTATAGCAGAGGATGGTTTTCAAAGAATCATTAGAAGCAGAACAATTGCTTATCATGTTCCTGGCAAGGGGCTTTTCCTACAGTTCCTAAGTGCTATGATTCCAAATCCATTAGCAGCAGAAGGATGTCCTCTCTGAAACTAGTTATCTGGGGCCCATCGCCAATATTAGGTCCTGTATAATTCTACCAACCTGGCATGGTGATGGCAGTGCAGCATAGTGGAGCTGTGCTTTGCGAGACTACCTGATGACCCCGACTTGGCAACTTGGCAGCTACTTTGGTTTGAGAGGGTTTCTGCCCTCCTTTCTCTCTCTCCTTTCTGAGATTCACATTGTCTAGGATATTCTCCATTTCCATCTGTCACACATCTGGCCAGGCTTGGAGTAGGTTCCTGGGGTCTCAGGAGAATTTGTTCACAGTGGCGAGCAGCATCCCCCGCAGAAAGACAGTTCTAGCTTTGGCTTAAGGATGCTTTTGAGTTTTGTGTGAGGAAATACTTTTGGAAAAAAATATGTGTCTGTCGCTTAACAGTTAACTTGTCCCCCAAGATGTCAGAGGCACCCAAAGTTGAAAGAGAGCTCTTTCCTTCCTCGCTTGACCTTGGACTCGACTGCCCCTTTTTCTCTCTGTCCCTGTGGGCTGTATCTGCACACTTGCTTCCTGCAGAAACAAACTGCACAGTGACGTTTTGCTGTCAGATTACAAGTTCACCATAGTGTTCTTAGAAGATTAATAGTTAGTGCAAGGAAAAAAATAAAAACACCCCTTTGAGTATAGTAGTGTTGTTAGTTTTTGAGAACCAACCTACTTTTTTCCCTTTTGGTCAGAAAAATAGTATATTTAATGAATGATGCTGGGAACTCTGAGAAATGGAGCTATGCTGCTATTCCCAGTATGCTGCTAGGAGGTCAGAGTGAAAGGTACAGCATCCTGAGATCTGCCAAAGGAGTTGAAGAGTATGTAGAATCCCCATGTGGAACTATGCCTGTTCTTCTAGTCCCCTGCATCCAGCTGTGACTACAGCAGTGTCCTGGAAATCACTTTCTACCCTTGCCTCTCCAACTTTCTATTCTGGTGTTGGCTATGTGGATAGGATATACAACTGGTAAAGTACCCCTTAATTCAGATCAGTTAGGGGTAAGGCTAAATGAATAACTCAGAATCTCAATGTCAAAACCCTTTTTGAAAGCAGTTTTATTACTCTCACATTCAAATGTTACTTACCAACAGACATAGCCCCCGAGGAGCTGCTTAAATAACAGACAGAATTAATGAGTAATAATCACCTTGTGCCAGTTACTGCACTAGGCACCTTCTTTATATTATTTTTGACTTATAACAAACCTATGTTACAGGTTTTGTGACTCCTATATCATAGATGTTGCAACTGAGTTCTCAAGAGGTGAAATAGCTTTCCCAGGATCACAGGACTATCAAGGGGCAAAACTACCAAGAATTGAAACTGAGTCCCTCCGAGTTTGAATCTGTGCCCTCACCATGATGCCCACTTGCTCCAGACAGTCACATTTGGGCCCTGGGCTCAGCCCCCATGTTAGTCTCCAAATTCTATGCCTCCTCCAGGCTCTTCTTTTATTATATGATGTTCTTCCTCAGAGATGCTGGATAACTATAGCCCAGCCCAAGTACAATGAAGACAAAGGCTATATTGGTAAAAATTTAAAAAATGTTTGACTCTTATTAGACCGTTTGTTGAATTCAGTAATTTGGGGACACAGTGTAGGCCAGATGCAGCCTGAGGGTTTTGTGTAGCTTTGTTATAGGAGGTTGGTGTTGGCTGTCTTCAGGAAAAAGGTTATCGGTTAGATTCACAGTTCTACTGGCTTCCAATTTGAGTCAGACGAGGCAGACAACATCCTTGTTTGAAGAGGCCATTTCACCTCATTCATGTCCTTTCATGATGGTTAGACTAGTTGAAACAGGAGAAAAAATGGCCGAACTTCTCAACTACACTGATTCATAGATTATAAAAGGGATGACTGTTTGTCAGGAAGCCTGAGTTAGTCTCAATTAAAATGTTGAGGTAATTTAAAAAAAAAATTCTTTATGTTCTAAAGGTTTTGAACTAGAATGAAGATGGACAGAATGACCTTTAGGTTATTGCATAACAATTAGGTTAGGAATTGGAGATTCACCTTTTTGCCTTGCTTGACATGGATTGACTGGTGAGGTTTATGGGGGGAACCACATGTCCCTGTACATTAGGGCGATGTGTCAGAAAATGAAATTTTCCACAGAAGCCTGGTGTAGAGTAAGTACAACCAAGGAGACCCGGGCTCTGCCCATGTCTGGCTCAGCTATCAGCTGTATTTTGAACAAGTCACTTTACCTCTCTGGGTTCAGGTTTCTCATTTTTAAAATTAGGAGGTTGACCTTGACTTTTTCTAGCATTTCAGTGTTAAAATTCTATGAAAAATAAGGTACTGCAATATATTTAATAGCAGCTATTTATTAAATACCTGCTATTCACAGGCACTTTAAAAGTTATTTTTTGTAGGTGATGGTAACAATGAAATAACATTGTCCCACTTCTATAATACTGTGCCTCCATGTATATGAAGTGTATTTAATATCTGGGTCGCCAACCCCCGGGCATGGACCTATACTAGTCTTTGCCCTGTTAGGAACCAGGCCACACAACAGGAGATGAGAAGTGGATGGGTGAGCAAGCAAAGCTTTCTCTGTATTTGCAGCCGCTCTCCAGTGTTAGCATCACCGCCTCAGCTCCACCTGAGATCATCAGGCATTAGATTCTCGAAGGAGTATAGGTCCCTGGTGCCAGAAAGGTTGGGGACTGCTGCTGTAACCAGTAACAATTTAATATAAACCAGAGAATTGTTTCTATTTGCATGAACTAGGGCTGTTTCTTTGAGTTTATTGGGGGAAAGAACATAAGTTTTAATCAGACATGTATTTATAATCTCTTGCTTTAAAGCAATTTGACCTTGGACTAGATGCCCTCACCTGTGAAGTGGACACTGGTAATAATGCCTGTGTTGTGGTGGCTGAATGAGAGAGCTTAGGTGGAAGCACAAGCAGAGTGCCTAGGCCGTGTAGGTACCTAATAAGTGTTAGTTTCCTTTCTTAGAATAATGCTTAATTTACATAATAGGTTTGTTCTATTAAGAGAGAATTATTCATTGTCTAAATTTCTCACATACCCAATATTCTATTGGCTTTTATAATAAAACTAGAATTATCTTTTGCTAGGGAAAAGTTACTAACAGTGAAAAATTTTATGGAAATATTTAAAAACTATATTGATTATGTGAATTTTGTATAGTAATTATATATTACTTAAATTAAATTATTTGTGAAGAAATAATCACAGGGGAAAAAGAATTAAGATGAGTGGCATAGTGAACACAAACAGACGCAAAGAGCATTTGACTTCTGGGAGTGGCAGTTCCTACATGACACTATTCCTTTGCACCTCCTTCACTGCAGACATTAACTTAGAGACTAGGTATAGAAATAAGGCATAGACCCTTTCTTTGAGGAGTACACAGTCTAGTGCTAGGGTTGGCAAACTTCCTATGAAGGGCCAAATAGTAAATATTTTCTGCTTCACAGGCCTTATGGTGACTACTCAACTCTGCATAAGCAGTTGTAGTGTATAAACAGAGACAATACGGAAATGAATAAGTGTGTCTGTGTTTCAATAAAACTTTATTTACAAAACAGGTAGTAGCGCTGTATTTGGCCTTCTTGCTGTAGTTCACTGACCCCTGAGCTAGTGAAAGAAAGACTTGTGAACAGCAGGCAAATATATTGCGATAAATAGTCTGGGTGTTTATGATCAGTACAGGATGCCATAAAAGTACAGAGAAGGGTCATCTGATCCAGCCTAGGAAGAAAGAGACACACCTCAATTGAGTTTATTAAACTTTATAAAAATATGGAAATGAATTCATTTGAATCTTTGTAATTTTGTACCCCCTTCCCTCTTCCCTTACAAAGGTAATCTATGCTGATTGAAAGACAAAAATGCCAGCAGTACAGAAAGTCCACCATACTCCAACCCTTAGGTGATATACAATGTTACATAATTTTGGTTCAAATGAGTTTTATCCTTTGACTAGGCATTGAGCCAGAAAAATTAGGGTATATGTGGATATTGTGGGCAGACATGGAGGAACAATGCAGGCAAAAGGCCCTGAGGCTTTTTGGGAGCTGGTGAGCACTTTGGCATGTCTGGCTTGGCAAGCAGGCATGTGAATGGGAGGTGAGGGATGATTCAGGTCATAAAGGGAGTTTAACAGGGCTGTGTTAAGTCAGGGTTGTAGCCAGGCAATGAGAAAGGATTGAAGCATTTGTTTTCAGCAAGTGAAAGACGATTTTCCTTCTGCCTCCAAGTTCTTCCAGGATTGATCACATCTGGGTGATCTTTAATCCTCATTCCAAAAATTTCCTGATCCTACTGTCAAAAGTTCCCTATACTTCGCTCCTTTCCAGAATTGGTGGGACTGTTTTAAATATTAATGTTGTAGCCCAGTTTTGCTCATGCACTGTATTATACTGAAGAATATCTCCTAGTGAAACAGCTTTTTTACTTTCTTAGGTCAGTCTTCCAATTACTTAATATAAATTAGTGTGCTCTAAGCCTGTGGGTTGATTTCACTTAGGGCATTTGTGATTCCTCCCATTAATGCTTAGGGTGTGAGGTTTCTCTCTCTCTCTCTCTCTCTCTCTCTCTCTCTCTCTCTCTCTCTCTCTCTCTCTCTCTCTCCCTTTCTCATTCTTTCATTCTTTCTGGTTTTGCAGTAGGCCTCTTTAATGTATGGGGCTTGCTCTTAATTTATCTTCTTAGAGGTTGTTGGTGAGGGCCATTAGTAAAATATGCATTACAGAATTTGGAACAACTTGCCAAGTTTTTGGTTGATAGAAGGTTTTGCTTAATGTAATCTCTACTCCCTCATGGGATATATATTCAGCTTCCCCAAATACCATAGAGGGCATTGTACCAAATAAATAACATTCAATGCAGTAAACTTATGCTTAGAATTATATGTATGCTCATTTCCTTTAAGAAAAAGTACAGGGAAAATGAGCACCTCATACGATTCTCCCAGAGATAATCCTACATTGGCTACTGAGGGCCTGTTCAGGTGGTTATTTTTCTGTTTCCCTTTTAAATTCTCTTTGGAAAGGTCTTACTTATATTACTAGCCCTTTAAAAATGCTCAAATTCAATGAGAATTAGAAAGCTCCCGATGTCAGTAACTGAAGCAGTGTAGTTTCCATTTCTCTTTCACCAGGAAGATGACACTACAGCAAAGGGTAACAGGCAATAAGAATTGTCATTCGAAGGAAAAAGAAACAAGAAGGGATCATTGTGTGAGTGTTAGAATGAACCTAAAATTACTACATTAGTCAAAAATGGGACTACATGAAGTTTAAGAAATTTAACCAACTTTCATGCTGTGGTTTTGGAGTGGGTTTCCTGCAAATAAGTGGGAACGCAGTTTGCTAGTCAGCGTGTACCTCTTCAAGCATGAAGAGGCATGCAGTAGATTTTTGGTACAACTATTTTCCTCAACACGCCGTGTTTGGTTTTTTTTTGGCACTAAGAAAAAAAAGTTGAGAAACAATCTGAGCAGCAATTAACGAAAAACTGACAAACAAAACTAAGAAAAAAATTTCTCCCAGAGTACCTGGCAAGGGTGTTCATTATGTCATTTAAGGAAGCTTGCAAGGATGCCAACTCTAATTGGTAGCTGTGTTGGCTACTGTTGACAATGAATCTCCTAAAATTGGAGGATGAGCTTGGGGCAAAAAGGAAAGAGTAATTTGAGGTTTTCGAAACATAAAGCATATCTTGAATTGAAGAAAAAAAGCCATATACCGCTAGATTTAAAAAAAAAAAAGAAAAAAGAAAAAAACACTGAAAAACAGGGTAACATAGGCTGCCTAAATGTTGAGAAGCTAATTGTGGCTGATGTGCTTTATCAGTCCCTTTGTCTGTGACTAATATTTCAGGCTGGACTCGTGTGTGCATGTGCACACACCTGTGTGTTTCTCTGTTTTCTTGCCATTTCAATTGTCTCTAGTTAAGAAATGCAGGGCATGGCAAATCCACGGTATGTAAACCTCATGAGAGGTTGCTGAAATGCTACTTTACGGAGGAAGATGGTTACAGAAGATTGCTGACCCTCTATATTTCTCTAAATTTATACAACTTAGTCAGGAATTTTGTTTTATTTAAGCTTTTGAAATTTTAAGCAGTATTATCCCCTTCATAATTCTGAGCAGAAAAGTGTTGTCCTTTTATTTCAACTGATTGTTCTCAGGTTTAGAAGAGATGACTCGCGTAGTGATGGGTAAAACCCTCCTGGTTTCTAATGAAACAAGCTCAAATGGGAAATCCCCACTACAAAAGATGAAACTTGGGGGAAATTTTTTATTTAGTTCCCTAAACAATGTTTTTTGCTTTAGTCAATATGCATTAACATAAGTAAACTTCAGGCTCTGAAAACTTGGTTTGTTCCAAGTCACTTTCCAAACAAGCTTCCTCTAGGTCCAAGTTCTCATGTCGTGTTAAAATGCATAGTCCTGAAAAGCTGCAAAGGCTTTTGGTTGTTATTTTTTATTTTTAATGATTTCGTCATACCCTTGCCACCATCACTTCACTTGCCACCATGGGAGTTTATTTATTATTATATTTACCTGTATTTTTCTCTCATTACAAGATTTATAGATTAATTATACAGTTTGGTAAGTCAAGAAAAGTATAAAACTGAAAATAAAACTCAGTCTTAATTCAATCCTCCAAGGACAATCACTTTAAATATTTTAGAATGTTGTCTTCTGATTTTCCCTGCATACATAAACATCTCTTCTATCGACTGGTTTTTTTATTCTGGGGCTTTCTCATACTATTATATCATGAGCATTTTTCACTATTAATTTTCAAAAGCAAGTTTTTAATGGCTCTGTTGTATTGTGGACATTTAGTCAAGTTCCCATTTTTTTCTCCTATAATTTACAACCAGTGAACATCATTACACTGGGACCTCTGGGCATCTCTGATAATTTCCTTGGGAAAAAAGTTCCATGAAAAAGAATTGCTGAGATAAAGAGTGTACATTATTTAAAGTAATATGATGCATATTGTCGAATTATCTTTCAGAGACAGTGCCTAGTTTATACTCCCAGCAGAGTCTTACACTTCCATTTCTCCTGCATCTTTGGGAAATTAAAAGAAGTTTTTTTTGAAAAACAAAATATTGAGCTTTGATTTTCATTCATGGAACTGAGCATTTCCCAAGTTTTTTTTTTTTTTTGTTAACCATTTGTTTCATATTTTGTTAATTGGGTGCTTATTTCTAGTTGGAATATTAAACTGTATTGTTAATTCTTAGTAAATATTAAGGATATTAATCCTCTCGATATTGTAGGGAAGGATAAAAACCTTTTTTCCTCTACCCTCCTAGGTTCTGTGTCTGGGGCCCTGGAAATTAGACTGACAAAAGACAGATTAACAGAGTTTATTAGCATGTGCAGTTAGCATACATATGGGAGTACTCAGTGATGAGTAACTTAAAGGGATGGTTAAAACTTGAGTTTATATAGCATCTTAACAAAAGAACAGGAAATCTGTAGAGAAGTGAGGAGACAAAGGAAAAGGTGTTTAGGCTTTTAGGAATGGCAGACTTGGGAAGATAAATATATGGAGAAACTAATGCGAGATAAGGGTCATTTTAGTAAGATTTGTTTGCAGATCCATCTCAGTGCTGACTTTATAGTCTTTCCTGGCTAAAAAAAAAAAAAAAAAAAAAAATCCCCCAGGAGAGGGGATTTATGGCAGCCTTTATTTCTCAGAAGTTTCTGCTTTTAGTCAGTTAAAGGGAAGCTCTGAGAATGCTTCTTTCTACATCTGCTGATTCTCATTTGCCTCTAGCTCAAAATCATCCTTAAGCCAAAGTAGCATCTTTTGGGTGGCATGTTCTGATCCCCTACAATATATTTTACAAATTTGAGTCTTTATAATTTTGTTTATGGCATTTTTGATGCATGGAAGTTTTAAATAATTAAGATGTGTAAAAATTAAGTAGTAACAGTTAAACTATTATAAAATCTATCCGTCTTCCCTTAGGTAGCTTTTTTTCATTGTAGTTTTTATCCTTAGGGATACCATTACTACTTCAAAATTGGATAAGTAATTTGTTTTCTTATGGTTTTCCATAAAAATCAATATTTTTATGTCTTTTGTTCTCTTATGTTTCTTTCTTTTCATGTTCTTGTTTTACATTTTACTTTATCATATTCATTATTGATGAAAATAAGATCATTTGCCTTATCTTTCATTTATTCTTCAGAAATTTCATTTAGTTTCCTGGATGAATATTTCTCTACTCTGGCAAGGCAAGCAATTAGATTATTCCTTTGAAAGTAATATAAATTTTATTCCTTTTCTTTTAGCTTATCCTTAAATATATATGTAGAAAAAAGTCTACCAGGTTTTCTGTAACCTCTGACTTTTTTTTTTAAAATGGAACCTGTGCAACTAAACTTGAGAACATTTTTTAGGGTCATTTTTCTCACCGTTTAGTCATGGCTCACAAGCATCATGCGGCATTGCCATAGCACACCCCAGTCTTGGAACAACGGCAAAGAAAGCAAGCCTCAGACTGTGAAATAGGGCCATGACTTTAACACTTTTACGATCTTGTTAGAACTGCTGATAAAGTGTTAACATGCCTAATTAGAGGATTGTTTTCATTGTTCTGTAGGGAATGGATTTGAGGAAGGCTGGAGATAATGCATGGAGACTCTTGTATTAGTTCAGGAAGGGAAGATGGTGACATGGCTTACATCCTGTTCTCTTTCTGCAAACTTAATCCCAAAGAAATTTAATCAGGGAATAGGGTTCAATTTGAAGATACTAAAAAACACTCTATGTATTTAAGGAGCTAGGAATTGAATACAGGGACATAGTACTCACTAAATTGTAGGAGCAGTGAATGCCTGGACCTCCGGAAGGCTTCCTAGAACAGCTCCCTGGACAGGAGGCTGGGGAATCGGAGCTCACTGTCCAACTGCTGTCTCTAAGATTACACCTTAGCCACCTCCAAACCAAACCCTGCCAGATCTCACCAGCAAAGTGTCCCACTTACTCCCTGCTTCATACTCTTCCTAAGCCAAGTCATCCTCCAAATTAGAACTAGGTTGTGCACTGAAAGTTATTTTGGGGTATACAGCTGATTGGCAGGACCTAAGTCATATTTGAAACTTTAGCTGTGAGTCTGGAAGTATTTTTTGTTTTGTTTTGTTTGTTTGTTTGATTTAGCCTTTCAGTGCACACATCAGAAGGATGGTTAGTGAACCCCTACCAAATCCCCATAAATCAGGTTGTCTGTAGTACAGATGGAGTTTGGGAGATGGGGAGATGGGCACAGGATGTGTTTAAAAGGGAGAATTCTCTGGAAGTGGTGACTGATTCGATGTGGGGGCTGTGAGAAGAGGGAGATGACAAAACCCATTACCTTAAGTCCTAGTTTTGCATGTTTTAGATTTTTTAAAGTCCTTTCGCCTTTGCTCAGTGAAATGACCAATTGCCATAGCAGAGCAAACAAATTTCGAGAGCAAGGTGATCACAAAGTTTCCTCATACTTCTGAGATTCTTTTGAAGATAACATTATGTCTGAACATATTTTCTTTTCCCAATACATTTTTGTCAATACAGAAGTAGAAGTCAAACATAGGATGTTGTCTCAATGGTGCCACCAGCCCCACCCCTACCCTGGTTATGGAATGTGTCTCAGGGTGGGTCTGCAGGCTTTAAAGGGTGTTGTGATAGGCGGATCCCTGGGCATGAGAAACCTTATCTTGGGGAACCTGCTAGGGCCTGGAGTCCTTTGCTTGTTGACTCAGAGATGCTGTCCACTTTTGCGCCTAATTGAGGGGGTTGATGCACCAGAGGCTGCCTGGTCCTGCATTCCCTGGTCCCCTCCCCCAGGCCGAGCACAGCAGTGTCTGCAGACTCTTCTAACTAGGCTTTCTTTCCTTACTGGCTGTAGAAATGGTTCCGTCTCTCTCAACTGTGTTAATTTTCCACTCCACTGTTGTTAGTTGATAGTGGTTGTGTTGAAGTGGCCGCTGAACATCTTATTAGGTAGCAACTAAATTGGGCCATGGCTGCCCAAGGCCAGGTAGAGTTATTATTTGGGTGGCTGACCTCACAATTTTCCCCACTTTCTAGAATGCTTTTAAAAAATTTGTTCTTTTGTCTCCTGGCCATCTAAGATAAGCATAATGTGCTCCTTCACATCACTTAACCTCAAGTAAAGTCAGCCATGGGAAGTCTGGGTGGAGACCTGAGTGAATGATTCTCTGCCACAGAGCCAATGGCTGGTGCCCTTCTCCTCAGCAGCAACCTGGGATCGGGTGTGCACCCCTCTTGCCAAAAATGTGCCAGGCTGAGGTACAGGAAGGTGTGGTATGATTGTGATATTAATGATTACAGGTGTTGTAAACACCTCCTCTCCTAGATTACCCAGATGTGCTTTATTATAGGTGTAGCTCTTACTCTTGGAATCAATTACTTTGTGGGCAGTTCCCTGTGTTGGGCAGAGAGGAGAAAAAACAATTCAAAATGGCCTCAACATATAAACCCAGCTGGGGAAGCAGAATATACACTGCTTTAACTCATATTATAGGTAAAGCCTGCATTCCTGAAGTTAGAGAATGGTTGCACCTTGAAAGGTATTTATTAAAAATATTTTTTTCTCCTAGAAACAATATATACGTGAATGTTGGTTTTCCATGCTTGCCGTCAAAAGCTCATTTAACTCATAATCTAGTTTTACAATCCTGCATTTACAGTATAAAACAGTAGCCAAAGCTACTGTATGTGATTTATGCAGCATTTGGCTGCATGCTGCTCTTGGGAGTTGATTGTTTGAACCCTAGCCCAGGACTGGGAAGCTCATTCATCCTCTTCAGAATGACAGAGAATAGGCAGGGCAGGATCAGTGAGTTATTCTCACACTTGAGCAGGTGTCAGAATCACCTGCAGGGCTTGGTAAACCTTGTCTACCACTTACTTCATGCAGGAAGTTCTCATTCGGTTGGCAGAGGGGCTAAGAATTTGCATCTCTAACACATTCCTAGATGATGCTGATGGCTGTTGGTGTCTGGAGCACACATGGGGACCATTGAACTAGACACAGGAGGAAGTACCCTTCTAAAGAACTCCTGTATCTAAATTCTTAATGATAAGATTCTGTTGGACCAGCAGTGTCCTCTCCAAACACACGAATAAACCTGGACAATAACAAACCACAAACCATTCTGTCACCAAGGTTGCATGCTGTCTGTGCTTGCATTCCTTTTCTTCCTAAGCCTGGCATTGGCCATCACTCTGGAAGGGTGAGTTAGTAACTCTCTCCCGGTTTCAAGAAAGCTAAACATGCCTTGGGGGGCATCAGTGAGTAAGTATGTGTTCCAAGAAGTCCAAGGGACAGTGTGACAGGCAGCTAGCTGCCTTCCTGCTTACTCAGCAACGGTTGATGTAGAAGTTCAGCTTTTCCCAAAGTCCACTGAAACTGAGACTCACAGATAAGGATTCCTGGGGGCCTCCATCAGGCTTTCTTGAAATTTGGAAACAGGTTGGCGGGAGAAGGGCAAGACCTGAGCTTACAAGTGGCAGGACCAGAGCCTACGTTATACTCTGGGTCTCAAGATAGACAGACAAGGGGAAGATGGCGAAGGAGGCAGAGCTAAGATCAGATCTGGACCAATGCCTTCTGTATAGGTCGTGCCCACCCCCATAAATTCTGTTTCCGCTCTCAGAACTCCTTCTGTTCTGACATTTCCCTCTCCCCTACCTCACAGTACTTCTCTCCAGCTTCTTCACTCTCACCTCTCCATGTCCACTAACCCGAAGTAAGTAAAGCTTCCCAGAACTGAAAGCTGTAGCCACTTCTTTCCACCAGGAGGGCATCTGTGCCACTGATGGGGTGATAAGGATGGTGGGGACTGCAGTCTTCATAGCATCGCCAGCAGAGACCCTCTTTGTTTGTCCCTCTGGCCCAGACTTCATCTATGTGTGGATTGAGTGCTGTGTCCTCATGTGTACTCCATTAGGACGCACATCACTTCAAGGGACTAAACATGGGTTTCTCTCCCATTTCTGCAAAAGGAGAAAAGAAAAATGGAGGGTCATTTTTATTGGTTCATCAAATAATAAAACAATCGCAAAAATAGTCTAAATGTTGTATTCACTAATTGATTGGCCTTCTCTCCAAGTGAGCAGATAGCTTTAGAGTGGAATATGGGAAAACACAAGAGACATTTGAAAGGAAAATAATATGAATGCCTAGTTGAAGTTGATATTTAACCATTTACTGTTAACCCCTCTTTAAGACTACTTATGAAGTTTGAGGAATTTTATAGGATGGAAACAAAAATTGCTTTTAATTTCCTCATGTCATTATGATACTTGGTGCAAAAAGTTGGCAGGGCCTTCCCATCTCCTGGGCTGTGGGGCAGCTCTGCCAGTGAGAAGGGTGCTGTTGACCAGGAACATTCACCTCCTTGGCTGCTCCCTCTCCCTTGGGTTGCCTTCCCTGTGGAAGCTGGGACAGAAGGAATATACATCCCCAGATTTCATGGGGTTGCTCCCTGCAGACTGTTATGACCTGTCCCAGACTAGAACATTTCACTGCCTTGTGGGCAAATTATATTTCTCATTGTTGGATTTTCAAAAATATTAAAGACATTCTTAATGGTATGTGTGACATGGCACTGCTAATGGTGTCATGATCCTTACCACAGTTATTATATTGCCCTTATGATTCATTACAATTGGCATCTGTATATGTTTCTCTCTGATTTATTTTCTATTTGCCCTTCTCTAGTGGGATCTTGTGTGTGATAATGCCTGGAAGGTCCATATCGCTAAATTCTCCTTACTGGTTGGATTAATCTTTGGCTACCTAATAACTGGATGCATTGCTGACTGGTGAGTACCAACATCCTGCCTCACAATACATTGGAAGCCACAGGAAGCCTTTGCTGGCTAAAGAGGAGTGGTCAGTGTTAGCTACTATTACTGAGTCTTTTCTCTGCCCTGGTGTTGGAGCCAGAACAGAAGGCCAAAGCTATTACCTGGAGAATTCAGAACTAAAAGAACTGGCCAGTGCATGTAAAAGACTCTTTGGAAGTGAGAATTTAATTTCATTGCAATTCTCTAGTTGCTAGAATCTAGTAAAACCAGCCAGCATCCTGCAGCCCCATCTCCTACTGACAGCCAGTGTTTAGTTAGGCAGAGCCTGAGGATACAGGTTCAGGGCTTTCTGGGCTGGGCCCTTAGGGGTCGGGTGTACAAGATGCATCAAAAAATGGGGAGCGGAGCACCTAGAGACTCTGCCCACATGAACTTAGTGGGTAGGGTTGTGCTGATGTCACAGATTTTAGAGAGGGATAATCCTTATATTTGGCTTGGCCAGGAGATGCCTCTGTGGGGAATATGGGGAGCAAGACCTTGATGGGGAGCAAGACCTTGAAAAGTGGACAGCATTTGGGTAATGGATGGGTGTTGCAGGCAGAAGAAGAGTAGTGACCAGAGGTGAGGATGAATATGCTTTACTTGGGTGGGTGAGGAGGTCTAAGGGCCTGGAGCAAAGCGCATAGTTCAGGATGAAGTGATGAGGTTGGTAAAATGGAGATGGGGCGGAGAAAATAGTAGCAGAGATGGTAATGGTAATGACGGTTATAACGTTAGCAGCTGACACTGACTGATTACTGTTGCCAGGCACTGTGCTAAGATCTTTGTATGTGAACATATCCCATCCTCACAGCACCCCTGTAGGTAGATACTATTATTACTACTGTCTTATGGTGGGAAAACAGAAGTTTAAGTAAAATCCCCAAATTCACTCAGCTTTTAAGTTGGAGAGCCAGGACTTGAAACTAACCCCCTGGCTCCAGAGCCTGCCTCTTAACAAGTGTGCTGCAACACTTATATTTAAGGCATTCTGTGGTCACAAGGGCAGCAGTGGTGAAACATTTGAGCTGGGAGGCAGGTGCTCAATGCTGACAGGATTTTCAAGGAACAAGACTGCTCAACGAGAGAGGCATGGGGTAGCTGTTCCCCCATGACCTTCTTTTATCATTAGAGGAACTTCTTTTGTGACTAAAGATGTCTTGGACCCAATGACATGATAAGGGCCAAGGAGTAAAACAGCAAATTCCTATGCCTGTGGCTTTGCTCTGTGTTGCCCTCTGTATCCTGGTTAGATGAGAAAGCTGGCTGGGGTGCTCCAGCAAGAGCCTGGGGGACAAAACAGCAGGTGGAGCCCAGAAGAGTTATGTACTACTTTCAAGTTCTGGAAATTTCTTTCCAAAATTTAGTCTTTATTTGGGAGTTCCTTGCATTAACATGTAGTGTGATTTCCTGTGTGTTAAGAATTTGCTTAATCATTTGTAAATGCTTCTTAAGGACACATTCCCTGGGGGCAGTAACAGAGAAGTTGTAAAAGACCTCTGGAAACCTATGCCAAGGCCCCTTTGGGTTTTTTTGAGGGGAAGGGGAGAGTGCGATGTTTTTTTTTTTAACAAATACTTGAGCTTAAAGATTTTCCGAGTAAGCTATACTGATCTAACAGATGCTCTAATTCCAATATTTTGACAACAAGGACATTTTGTTTCCAAGAAATCTGCATTGAAAGTAGGTTAGGAAAATACACTAATATAATCCACGTCACTTCTTTCTACAAAAGCAGACTTGACTGAGGTTTTATTGTCCTTGTCCAATGATTTCATAAGGAAAGCAAATATGTACTTCTATTAATATCAGTCTGTAATGAGTTTAAATTGTTTAGAAGTTGTTTTGTGATTTCTTGCTTCTTGCATATACATGCTATTTGGACTCCCTGATCACACACCAGGTGAGGACAAAAAAGAGAAGAGTTTAGGATCTTCCTTCATGAGCAACCAGTCTGGTGTTGCAAACTCACTTCCCTGTAGTTGCTTTTCCAGGGTCCATGGTGTATGGGTGTGGGTGCCCAGAAAGTCAGGGCACAATGCTTTGTGCTGTTGCTTTTTTGAACATTTTGAGTGGGCCTCAGTTCCAGTTTGAAAGTTTGATATTTTCCACCATTCATTCATTCATTCATTCATTTTTGATATTTCACTCCCTGCTAGAGCCTTGCTTGAAAGAAAATAAACACATTTAGAGGGAATTCCAGATTTCATAGTTATTGCACTCATTTCATGGCTACATGGGAAAGTTGATTAAGTCATAGGTAAACTTTCTAAGACTATAGTCAGCATATAATAAAACTTAATGAGTATACTTTTTTTCTTTAAAAAGTTACTATTTGCCACACATACCGTGTTTGGGGATATGCATTATGTATTTTCATACAATGTGTTTAGATGTATGGAAAGGAACAGTCCTGTCAGTGGCTCTCATCAGAAGACCCCCACATTTGTCCCCTCCATCATTGGTTCTTTTGCTGGGTGTTCAGCAGTTCTTATTGTAGGAGCTCTCTGCACCCTTCTCCAACTGGGCCTGAGAGGATGGCCCTTTTGAATTGCTATGGAGGACCCCTTACCCTCTAGCTCCTGGCTGAGCCTGGCTGTAGAAAGGGAGAAGAATGAGTTGGGGGCATTTTAATCCCTAGCTTGATGTCTGCAGGGCTGCAAAGGGTTGGCTGCCTCCTTTGGGCCCCTCTACACATAGCCCCTCTCTCTCCCCCCCACTCTGTACCAAGACCATCTGTCCCCCAACACCCCTGCTGTTAATAGCCCCAAGGTTTTCCTCACAACTTGCCCATCAATTTGTAAATAACCCCTTTATTAAAATGTCCTCAAATTGTGGGATACCTGTTTCCTGTTGAGATCCTGTGTTACTTCTCTATGGCTGCTGTAACAAATTACCACATACTTGGTGGCCTAAATTAATTTACATTTCTGTAGTTCACACTAGGCTAAAATCAAGGTGCTGGCAGGGTTGTATTACCTTCTGGGGGCTCTAGGAGAGAATACATATCCTTGACTTTTCAAGTTTCTAGAGGTTGCTTGCATTCCTTGGCTCTTGGCCCCTCTTGTGGCTTCAAAGCCAGCAAAGATCAGTCAGGTCCTTCTCACTCTGCCAGCTCTCTGGTTCTCTGCGACCAGGAGAGGTTGTCTGTGTACTTAGATTGGACCCACCTGAATAATCACCTCATCTCAAGGTCCTTAACCTTAATCGCATCTGCAGAGCCCCTTTTGCCATGAAAGGTAACAGAGTCACAGGTTCTGATGATTAGAACGTGAACATCCTTGAGGGCCATTTTTCTGCCCACCAAGGGTCTAACTGATAAGCTCTCTGCACTACAGATTTAGGAGTGTGATTTTATCAGTCATCTCTGAGGGGATTCTGCTCTTGGGGAGACAGTTCACACTAAAACTCCAGTGGTTATAACTAACACTTGTTCAATGCTTGCTAAATCACTTGCACTTACCTTCTCATGATAACAATCCCATTAGATCGGCATTGATGGGCTTTTCCTAGAGAAAACACAAGACTCATTCAGGCAACTGTGGTCTTTCTTAAGATCATGTAGTTCATAAATGGTGAGTCTGGGTTCTAGGCCAGGGTGCTTGGAATTTGAAGACCATATTTGCCCCACAGTTCCTAATAATATTGTTTGCTTACTGATTTTAGGAACCATTTTGGAAGGAGAGATTTAGAATAGTTTCTACAAGATAAAAAAAAAAATCAAAGATCTTTTCTAAAGTATCAGAACAGGGCAAACCATGTTGGTGGGCATCAGGGATGTAGACATGCAGGAAGGAATCAAAAGAGCTGCAACATGTAACTGTTTTGTTCCAGGCACTGTGCTTATGACCACCGTCTCTCTTAAGGATCTCAATAATGTCATGAGATAGGATGGTATACCCCATATTTACAGACAAGAGATGTGAAGGGAAGTAAAAATGGATAAGTTAGATTTTATTTTCTTTCATTTTAGGAGGGCAACTAAGCCATATTTTAAATTTATTTCTATAAATTCATTTGGTTTTCACAAAATTACTTATAGTCTTTCCTGATAAGGGCTTAATGACCCCAGCACCAGTCAAGGGAAGTAATTAATGGCTAAAATCTCCAACAAGACTATTGACTTAGATTGGCATTGACCTTAATTCACGAAACTAAAGTGTCTATGGGGAATATTAGAAGCATAAGAAATCCTGAATGAAATTGTGTCCTGTAGTTTTCTCCTCCAAATTTCCTTGAAATTACATCCATGTCCTTCAAAAGGCAAAGCGATGTTTTACTTAGCATTGCTTTTTTTAAAAAACAACTTTATTGAGAAATAATTTATGTACTATAAAGCTCACCATATTAAGTGCACATTTCAATGAGTTTTAGTATATTTACAGAATTATACAACCATCACCACACTCTAAGTTTTAAACATATCCACCACCCTAAAAGGAAGTCTGACCATTTATAGTCACTCATTCTCACTCCTAGCCCTAGGCAACAATGATTCTACTTTCTTTTTCTCTCTGTTTGCCTTTTCTGGTTATTCCGTTTTTATGTAGATGCCCTGTCATGAGTATGCCCACCCAAATTCAAGCCATTCATCTAACCCATCATGTGTTGGGGTCCCAGGCATGGATTTTCTTCCTTTGGCACTTCTCTAATTTCTCTGTGAGCTGTTGCACTTTAAGCTGGTTGTGTTATATTAATTTGCATATTAGAGATATTTCCTCTCTAATAAGTTGATGAAGGAAAATCTGGAATATTAGCAAGGGAGGCATGGAGGACTAGTGACTTTCCATTCTCATGGATCACCCCTACTGTCCTCCCAGCCACACCTAGAATACATCGCTCCATTGTGGTGCCACTCTAGTAATCCGCCAACCTAGTATGTGTGCTGCTTTTTCCAGAAACACAGTGCACTGAGCTTCCAACCCATTACCATCTGGTGAGCTTCACTTTCAGGTCTATATCCATTAATTTAAAGTTCAAACTATCTTAGTTTAGTCTATGATCCATTAAAAATTAATTCTGATCACATAGTTGAAACAAATCGGCAGCCGACTTGGCCCTGGCTCTGATAGGCTGTGTGTGAGATCAGGTACCTGAGTAGTTACCAGCCCTGAGAAAGGAAATGAAGCTGCTTCACTTCGTGTCTCTGTAGGCTTTGGAGCCAATTCCAAAGGTCAGTGATTTCTCGAGACATTTTATGCTGGGTGTGTCAAGGTTTATGTTTGGAGAGTTATTGATTTTGTTACTCTTGCCTTGAATTATCCTCCTATGTACTCAGAAATAGACTTGCCAACAGGAATTGGGTTCCTGTCTCAGTTCTATTATGCAGTAGCTGTTTAATCTATGTCCTCTTATCTATAAAATGAGGTTGGGCTAAATTTTACCTGAGGGCCTTTCTGTCCCTAGATCTACCAATGTGGGTCTCAGTAATATGAAGACTTTTAGTCCAGTACTCATTCAGCATCTGTTCGACATCTGATGGATACTGGGTTTCAGTATCTAGCATCATGGCCCTGTTTAATGTTGACTCCTAACTTATTCCCTCTCCATATACAGGGTCGGCCGGCGGCCTGTGCTGCTATGTTCCATCATCTTCATTCTGATCTTCGGACTGACCGTGGCACTGTCAGTGAATGTGACAATGTTCAGCACACTCAGGTTCTTTGAAGGATTTTGCCTGGCTGGAATAATTCTCACCTTGTATGCATTACGTAAGTAGGAGCTTTCACAACTAGTTTTGAAGAAATTAGCATAAGTATTGCTGCTGCTGCTGCTGCTGCTGCTGCTGCTGCTGCTGCTGCTGCTGCTGCTGCTGCTGCTGCTTAGGAGGTTTTGGGAAGGCTGCTCTGCATGCTCGTGGTTTGGGATGGCATTCTTTCAGAAGCACAAACTTTAGTGGCCTCAAGTGTTGTGAAAAAACTCTCAGGTAATGTCATCTAACATCCATTCTATCCTGATATCCAGCTTGGGATCAGTGCACATCAGAGGACACAGAGGGTTGCATAATTGCTTAGAGAAGCGGGGATCAGCCCACAGCTGATGTATGGAGGGTCTTTTGCTTTCCTCCAGAATTTTCTGCATTGAATTTCTGTGTACTTCTCAATCTAATATGTAATTGGGTGTCCCTGAACTTGGTTCAAGAAAGGCATGCCCTGTACCTGCTACCATTTGGTCTGGGCTCAGTGTTTTGATTGACTCCTCAAAAGTTTTTCTCTTCTTTTTATTCTGCAAGGCTTTGTGGAGTCCAGAATTTCCACATCCTCATGTGCCAAGGTATAACCTTAGGTGGCCAGAACTTGAACCCTAAGCATTGGTGCTACAAGAGCAAATGGCAATATTTATTAGTATTTGCTTTTTTAAGGTGAAGAAAAATTTATTCCATTAATCCATCATGTTTGTTGGCTATATTAACACCCCTGTGAAATGTGGTTATGTTTCTCTTCTCTGTAGTTGGTGCGTTCTAGAACACACCACAAACCCCTAAGGAGAAAGAAGGTTTTAGGCATTAATATTACACTTATTTTCTAGTTTTATACTTTTTAATAACACAGTGTAAAGAACTGTTAGGAATAATGTAAGATGATTTATAATATGTTTCGTCTTTTTCTTTCTCTTTGACAACATGGGTAGGAGTCATTTGTTACATATTAAGTAGCAATTTCCAGTGAGGTCAAATAAGAATAGTTCTGATTCTTTTAAGTTTGCTTATTAATGATTAGATAACCTGAATTTTTATACCCCTATTATATAGAATAGAAATATAAGCAATTTGTAACATAGTTTTTTAGTCACAAAGAAGAAATAGGCATAGACCAAAGCTACAGGTGTATTCTCTAAATCCACAGTTGGCAGTTTTGTAATCTTCCTCCCATACTGAACTGTTTCCAGTTTATTTACATTTATTTTGGAACCCTGTTTCTTGTGTGTGGTGGGGGGGGCGGGTCTTTAGAAAGATATGTGTTCAGGGTCAGTGGGTCTAGGTCATGGCTGTTTTGAAGTTTCGTTTCTTTGAACAACCAATAGCTATTGGGCTTGAATGTTCCCAGACAGAATGCCTGTGCTGTTCTCCAGCCTTAACCACCTGTTGGTCTGTGCAGAGAAGCAAGTTCCCCACCATTTTTTTTTGAAGAGACTCTGGGCTCTGCTCTCATATGCTCTCTTGCCCTGCATATGTGCAGGCATGACTGGGTCTTCTCTTCATGCAGCTAGCCTTGCAAGGCTCCTTGTTCTCACAGGAGAATGTCAATACAGTGCTTCCTTGTAGATGACCATTAAAGGAAACAGCTCTGTGTGTTGACAAAATAGAATAGCTGTGCTTCAGGAACTTAGCATAGACTATAAGCCCAACCTCACCACCCCAGTACTTATCAAATTTAGTGGAGAGAATGTTAATGGAAAATTACCTTCAAGCAAAGATGACAAATTGGTTTTATCTTGCATGCCAACTGCCAATGATTGGTCGAGGCTGCCAGGGAACTCAGAGAGAACTTCAGAGGACACGTTGGGGCTCAACCGGAGAGAGCACCCTGATGATCCATTTAGCCATGTCTGCCTGTGATGAGGAAGGAGGGTGAGGAAGGGCTGCGTGGATCTGGCACATGTCGTATCCACATATCCTCCCTGAGTTAAGCCAGACCAGGAGAGAATTCCCCCTGAACTGCATCGTTTCAGCCTCACGTAGAATTAGTTTACAGGTTTTTGTTGTGATATCATGGCATTGGTCCTGTGAAACCTGTTGCTATATTTACTGTTAAAAAAAAATGAAGCAAAGGATGTTTTTTCAAGAGATTCCATAGTGAGCTCTTTATGGTAAAAAGTTCTCTTCCATTTCAGAACCATACAAAAAACGTACCTACCCTCGGAAACTGCTTTGCTTTTATCTCATAGGCACAGAATCATGTAAACCATGCATCTGCAAACTTTTTTTCTGTAAAAGGCCAGGTAGTAAATATTTTAGGCTTTGCAGGTCTCTGTCACAACTATTCAATTGTACTATTGTACCATGAAAGCAGTCATAAGTAATATGTTAATGATTAGGTGTGGCTGTGTTCCAGTAAAACTTTATTTACAGAAACAGACGGTGGGCTGGATTTGACTAGCAGGCCATAACATTTCAGCCACTGATATGAGTCTTTCTTCCCATTGACTGCAGAGAAGCTTAGAATCTGATCTGGCATGTGTATGCACTTGATAAGATGAGCTTTAAATTCTGGCCTCTCTCCTAATTTCATCTGAACTGTCACACTTTAATTTCTCCTTAGTCCCATTTTCCTGTCTCTATAATTTAAATTTTATTGTATTATATGTATTTGTGTAAGCAACTTTAAATTATTTTCTGAAATAAATCAGGGTATAAATAAATAGTTAAGTTTTCTTAGGGTAGGGTTACAAATGAAACGTCATGACAAACACCATTGCAATGAAAAATTTCAGGTACCAACCAATGGCCCACTGTCTGAGCTAATACAATATCTGTTATAGCAAAATTAAAATAAAGCAAAAAGACATAAATGATTCCTTGGAGTTTATTGAGAAAATATTTAAATGATGTAAATAAAGGGGTGTCGATTGAGAGATGGCAGGAAAACTAAGCTTGGCAAGGGAGAATCAAAAAGAAGAAATAAAGTGATGGGTAGACAGGATTGAGGTAGGCTATGGTATATGCTAGGCTGGGCCAGCCCATCTCTCTAACATTCCTGGATCAAGACAGAGGTTGGCGATGAGAAGTTAAGAGACAGTCTCCTGGTCAGTAGGGCAGATGAGTCTGAATTTCCAAATCAGGGTGCTTGCTAGCATTTTATACATGAGTAGTATATGTGCTTAGTTAATGCTTAAGAATTTGTTTTGCTTAAAGGAAATTATTGACAATCTGGGTCACAGGGTTGAAGTATTTCTTGACTCTAAAGAAAAGTTTAAAACTTTTGAAATTATTTGGAAGTTACCTTTTAACAGTCCTGGCTTTTTCTACCTCTTCAACCAAAAGGTTTTTATCTCACTTAATGCATCTGCTGCAAAGGCCTGTACTTTCTCAGAAGAGAACTGGATATCATCCATTTTTTTTTTAAGTCTTGCAGGTGCTTGGCAGTGTAAGTAGGGAAAGTAATGATTTTTGCAGATTCTGATTCCTGTGTAGCTTGCCATGAGGGTGGACTCTGAGTACTGAGATATGCTGCTGACTTGGGAAAGTTTTCTGCTTTATGTGCAAGGCCGCTTAAGGTTTTTTTGTGCTTTGGAATTTTTCGAAGGTACATTTCAGTTAAGTACTTTCTCCTTTAAACTTTGTTTCCTTCTAGTCACCAAAGGGAGATGTGGTTGTGTAATTAGGGCATAAAATAGAAATTATTGGCATCTTCCCCAGGAGTCTTTACATGCAAGCAGAGTGCACGTTGGCAAGAGCCAGAGAGAACAAGGGAAGCTGAGAGGGTTTGTGTGGGGGCAGCATTCGTGCTTCCTGTCCGCCTCTGAGGCCTTCAGGAGACACTGAAATAATTAAATACACTTGGGCTATATCAGTGGCTTAATTGTATCCTTTCACCTCCGGACAAAAAAAGGGGTGGGGAGTAGAAAATCTTAGCTGGGCACAGGGCAGGGAACCACAGACAAAGAAAAACAATCACGTTTCCCTATTTGTTTATGAAAATAAAGCATTACTGAGGACTAAAGAAAGAGTCACTTTTTTTTTTTTTCATTATAGGCAGACATTATTTATGGTGCTGTGAATCCTTTTTCCAAGTGGGATTCATAACTTCATAGGGAGATACAGCATTAAGATGTCTTTCTTCAAAAGAAGCCAATGAGAGATTATTGTTTTATAATTTGATTTGATGTTGGATATAATAAGTCCTTTGGGAGAGAAATGTCTTTTTAAATGTAAATACTTTTTTTTGGTTTTTCTCATTTGATCTCTGTCTTCTCCCTCCCCACACTTAACTACTGCCCCTCTCCCCCAATTTGATATAATGAGCACTGCTTTTTGCTGGCAGAGACCATACCTTAGTTACTGTGGGCAAACGAACATCATTTTTTTTTTGTTCCTTTCTTTTTGGCCTAGCAACAATGAATGCTTTTCTTGAAAAATTCTCTCAAAGCTGCATGTTCTCATTATAACCCAGACAGCCTAAATAATTGGATGAATTTTATACATAATCAGGGAATGACCAGAAATTTCACAGGTGACTAAGTTACTGATTACTCTGCAGAATTAGAAGCCAAGTCTTAACTGGTAAATACACTCAGAAAATCTTGAGTTTGCTCTGGGTGGAGTGATGTTCTCTTTTCCACATAGCACTTAGTTTTAGTCTATCACTGAAGTGGCTTGAGTAATTTGTCATGTGCTGCTGTGGGATGACTTTTTCTTCCTCACTATTTCATATATTTCTATAACTTGATGTTTTTTCTAAACTAACATTCCTTAGAACATATTTCAGTCTACAGGGTTATTAAGAATCAAAGCTGTGCTGTACATTTTTAAAAAATTGACCGAACCAAAGGCTTCATGTAGTGAGTTACTGAACTGTGGAATGAATAAAATGGAGATTGTTGAGCTGTGGAATTACTAGAATGGAAATTGCTGTCGTCAAGTATAAGTGTCTTTGCTTCTTCTGGGGAACAAATATTTGCATTGCATCTGGGTGAAGGGAAAGTTTCACATGAATGCATGCTTGGTCATCATAATCCATGGGTCTCTTTCCCTCCCTCCCCTACCTCTTCACTGCCTGCCCCTCAACCCCCATCTTTAGATACCTGGGTCTTCCCAATGGTAGCAAGCTCTTAGAGCTGTAACCCTGTTCTTCTGGTGGGACCGGCTCTGCTGACAGGACTTTTTCCACGAAGGGTATGAGTCACGGTTTATCAAAAGCCTTGCCAAACAATTTTATATATTTTTTAAAAGCTTCAGAAGAATTTTTGTTTCGTCCAGGTTCAGACTGACAGGGCTGGGAAATTAGACAAGATTGAGGATTCTCCATCAGTCTTTTTCTTCACTGGACACACGTTACTAGCCCTGTAGACAAACTGAAAAGCAAAGGAGTAAATGTATAAGTAAAAAAGTACCAAAGATTTTGTCCTCTACCACGCCATCTTCCCTCTGCCACCTTTCTGAGGAATCACAGCTCCTGGTGTAACCACAAAATGTCGAGTGACAGCAGAACCCCTGGTCGGCGAGTTTTAATCCCTAGGATAGGGACATTGTGGCAGCCAGTAAGGGCAGTGCTACTCATTGGAGGAGTGAGTTGTCAGGCAGGGAACAAAAAAAATGCCACTGAGGACTAATTTTTCTTAAAGTTGTACCAGCCCTTCAAATAAAGATTATTAAATCTCTCTCTCTCTATTCTTATGTGTTAGCCCAGACTTGGATTTATAGCCAAGACTTTTCTCTGAAAAAAAAAAAAAAAAATGAAATACCCATATGTCTTGGAAGGGCTTGTAAGGATATATCGCCTTACTTGCATGTTAAAAATGGAAAAACGAGGACAGAGGAAGAGTAAGTTGCTATGTGGCATCCTTGAGACCCATACACACTTTTTTCATCCAGAAGTTAGGTCAAGAAAACATGTATATCTTGCCTAAATGTAAAGGTAAGCTTCTAAATGCACATTTCTTTGAGTGTTTTGAATTCAGTGAAGATACTCCTGTTTCAGAATCAGGGGGAAAAGTAGCAAATATTTAGATATCTAGCGTTTTAAAAATTAGAGTATATGGATGCCTCTTCCACACAGTGGAGGATATTATTAAAGCTGTACATATCCTTAAGAGCTAGGTTTCTCCTAGACTAGAATTTTAGTGGTGCATGAGAACTTCATTTGGAACAAAGCTGTTTATCACACTAAAAGAGGAAGTGCAAAGATCTAGAAATCAGGAGATCTGAGCTGTAGTGTGAGCTCCACAGTGGACTGACTCTGTGTCTTTGACAAATTGCTTCTGTCTCCCTCTACAAAGTCAGGGTGTGGGTTTTTATACTGTGTACTGTGGACCTGTGGAGTCCCTTCTTGGAAACTTTTGTAGGGTAAAAGGAATGGAAAACAAAAACAAATGGATTCTATATGACAATATTTATTACTACTGTAAAAATAAAACAACAAAACCAAATGGAAAACTGTTTGTGTCCTCATATCTTCCAGTTTTAGAATTCTATGGCTTTTGAATTCTAATCTTAACCAATAAGCCTATTTCAGTGTTGAGGAATTCATACTTCCAGGTAGTGGAGACATGAAACCAAGTGTGCTTGGCCCCCAAATTTGTCCTTTTTAAGTCCACACTAATAACCAGAGTTGTTGGACTTCATCCTTGCTCTCTGTGAGGCTGCTACACTAAGTGTCTATCAGGATGACCTCGGAGGGGATGGGGTAATAGGGTAAGATTAATGGTTAACAGACTCCCTTTCCCCAGGGTTCCAGACCCTGCCCTCACGTCAATAACTTCACCCTTCCTGACCCCTTCTTGCTCACTCCAGTCTCCCATCATACCTTCTGCCTGGTAGACTCTCAGGTTCATTTCAGGAATCCTATTACACTCTACAGAATTTTCTTTTCTCACCTAGAAAGACAGGATGAGACATAAAGCTAAAAGATGTGCTGATCCGTAGAGGGGGTTGAGGAGAAGTAAGGGAGCAATGTTGGATTGACTTTTTTTGTTGTTTTATTTTTTCACTCTTGAAACAAAAAGAGTGAAAATAATTCAGTCACCTTGAGACCAAGAATACCAGGTGTCTTTAAAACATCCAAACATGTCTGGTAGGAAGTAAAATCATTATTCATTTGCCTTCTGTCAGCAAAAAAAAACACGATCTGGCTGAGGAAACAGAAATAAAACTCAAATGATGTAGTTAGCCACTGCGTTACTCTGTGCCATGCCACATAAACTCTGTTTCAGATAGTTTTTTGGTGATTTTCATGAAAACACAAGACTACTTTTTCCTTCGCTCATTTTCTTGGCAGACATTTGAGGACTTACTAAGTGCCAAGGGAACAAGGATGATCACCTTGATTTACCAGTCAAGTTACCAGGTTACTTACTGGGCATTGTCAGATGCTAAGAACACAAAAGCAGACACACCCTCCTGCCCTTTAGGACACTCAGTTTAGTGAGTAAAGATGCAGGGATAATTTGGACTGAGAGTGTCGGAAAATGACCCCTGAGCTGTGAGTTTTGTAGGAGAGTAGCTGTTTGCTATTTGCAGTGGGTACTCAGGGGCCAAAAGAGCCTAGTGCGTTCTCAGGTCTGTGGATGGTTAGCTGGTTAGAGCCCAGAATCTGAATCAGGAATAGCAAAGCCTGGGAAGGAGGCTGGGACAATGCACAAAGATTCTGTAACCTCAGGACAGTGCCAGCCTGAAGGATCTTAAGCAAGAAAGGCAAACCTTTAGAAGCACGTGTCGAAGGGATCACTCAGGCTGCGACAGTGGAGAGCAGATCAAGGAAGAAGGCCACAAGCTAAAAGCTGGAAGGCTGTTGCAGTATCTAGGTAAGGAAGAAGAAGAGTCTGAACAAAGGCCATGACCACAGGGAAGGAGAAACTGAAAGGAGGTGAAATCCACAGCCTAGATAATTGAAGAATAGAGAGAAGGGAGGGAGAGGACCAGGTGATTAGCTCAGGCACCCGGATGGATTTCCCTCCAAATAGTGAGGCAAAGGATGTAGCCCAGGCATTCAGATACCAAATCCTGTAGATTTTAAAGCCATTGGCCACGCCTTTCCTCTGATAGGTTTGGCAGGAATCACTTCATTTTCAAATACAATGAGTTGGTGGTGCTTTAGGGGCATCGGAGGAGATTGGTTTAGCAGGTGATTGGCTATTCAGAAGTTCAGGAGCAAGTTCCGGTGTGTGCTTAGCATAAAGATAGCAGTAAAAGGCTGTAAAATAGCTAAGATCACCTGTGTAACATGAGAAGGAAATGGGTGGAGGTAGGAGAACCAGTTGAGGGAGATGGGAGAGAATAGATTGGTCAGTGGAAAGTCAGAATAGGCTGATAACCAGGGAGCTAAGGAAGGTGCCAGTGAGAATATCAAATGATCTAAGACAAGGATTGAGAAATGTCTGTGGATCTAGCAATGATTGCCTACTAGGTCAGAGGTAACTGGGGCAAAAGCAACTTTAATTCAATTTAGTGATTAATCTAAATTATTTCAAGCATTGATTTTAATTCCTCTATTCCACAGAAGACTGTCTTGTTATTATGTCAGGTATTTTAGAAAGAAAATAAATTTTTTTATTGTGGTAAATGTATATAAATAAATTTACCATTTTAGTAATTTTTAAGTGTACAATTCAGTGGCTTAAGTACATTCACATTTTTGTGCAAGAAAATAACTTTTTAACAATGGTAAATGTTCATTATAATTGGATAGAAAAAAATAGAATTGGAAGACAAATCAGTAAAGACTATTATCTTCAAGTCACCTGAAACAGTACATTATCACGGCTCTGTAACTGGAAATTCAGAACTACATTTGAGTTAGAGATACAGTTTTGTTCTCCACATGATGTAGCTCTTACTGAAGGCAGTGTCTGAAGAGTTGACAGGCACTCTATCCCATACCCATGAACACATGTGCAAGAGCACGTATCAGTAGTTGCAAAGATCCTGGGAAGGATCCCAGTGGTGGACGTAAGCCAAGCCCCACTCACGCATTGTGATCTTGGGCAAGGTACTTAACTCCAAATCAGTTTTCTCACTGATAAAAGCTTGTGTGGAAGATCAAGAACATGAATGCGATTGCCATCAGTAAACCATGGAGATCCAGAGCCATGTCGGTGGGCACGTGTGTTTGTGCACGTACTTCTGTCCACATGACAGCCACTGTTCCCTTGAAAGCAGGGATCCTGTGCTGAGATAATCAACTCTTTCCTCCTGCAGTAGGGCCTTCCTATGTGAGGACTTCTCTGAGGTTGCAACAAGCTT
This sequence comes from Eidolon dupreanum, assembly GCA_028627145.1. Classification (NCBI taxonomy): domain Eukaryota; kingdom Metazoa; phylum Chordata; class Mammalia; order Chiroptera; family Pteropodidae; genus Eidolon; species Eidolon dupreanum. The sequence goes on from CM053502.1 coordinate 78,265,358, forward strand.
GGAAAATGTAACTAAAGAGGAATTTTAGGCCTGGGCTGACTGCTGTCTTAAGGTCATAAAACTGGGGTATGTGTGTGTGTGGTGAGGGGGTTGGGGAAATTGGAAGCTAAGAATCTGCTTCATAATTGTTTTTCCAGTGGCCAGCTTAATAAATTACCTCTGCTGTATATCTGTTCAGAGCTCCATAGACTGTATTTTAAAAGTCCTAATCACATCAGGGGTGGGAGAAGATAATAAATGAATGGAAAAATTCTCCTGGACAAATCATACATTGGGACCTTGGCTCTTCTTTCAGACACCAATACCTGAGTATCCATCACACCCAGAATACTGCATTAATTGCTGAGAAAAGTCACTAAAGAAATACAGGTAGCCATTTTCAAGATTTATCTTATACATATTCAAAAAAGCTCTCCCTTTCTCTTGTCTATGTTGTCAATCCCTGCTTTGTAAAAAGCCTATTTGTATTTTCTCGGCATTTTTAAGTGTTAACTCATGAAACTTTCTCACTGTCCCTTCATGCAGCTGTTGTCCTGCTGTGGTCCTAATGTTGGCTGTGTTCTGCTATGGCGTTTCATTTGCCTTTCGTAGGCCGAGATGATGGTAGTTCCAGTTTGTGACATGATTTGTGTGCTTCCAGAACAGGTGTAAGTGGCTATGTGAGGGCAAGTGTTACTTTGAAATAGCACAAGGTTTGTTTTCTGTTGTATTTCCAAATGACTCATCTGAAGGAAAAGCTGTTCAGGAATCACCTTCCAATTACTGGTCCAAGAACATGTAAGACCTAGCAAATATGTGGGGTGAAATGATGAACAGTGCTTTGTTTCGTTTGTTTTTCTGTGCCCTCTGAAGAAGCATTCCTGCTGTGTGAATAGACCATCCCCCAAGCCAGCATCTGGCCCTTCAGAATCCATGCACACTGAGGCTGAGCAGGGGTGTCCTGTTAGGCTCTTCCTGGGTTGTGAGGACCCATTGAGCCCTTCTCCCTGGAGTCCACCAAACTCTATGGCTAGCTGGCAGGTGGGCCCTTCCATTGCCATGTTTGCAGCTCCTGCTAGCTGAGACTCTGGATATGGGGCCTGTCTGGTGATTCCCTATGAAGTCAGACTCATGGGCCCTCGGCTGTGACCTCTACTCTGATGGAAACCAACTTAGGGAGTCTGAGGAGCCAGGGAAGGGTTACACTGGGCTGGGATGCTCTGGTTTCTGGGTGGCATTTCCAGCTGACCAAGTAGGACAGCTCAGAGGTCCAGGTGTGGTGTTCCCGCTGAGCCTCCTGCATGGGACACAGAGACCTGAAAATTATGGATCTCTGATTAAGGGTTGCTGTTTTCCCTTCATTTCCCACTCTGTGCGACCTTTGATGATTCTTGTCCAACCAGAAGTAGTTCTGCCCAGTCTTCTTCAAAAGCTGAAAGGTTCTGGTTCCTTATAACCTGTGCCTTTTGAAAGCATCTCTGCTTCATATTTGCTCTGTCTCAGTTCTGGGAAAGAGCAAAGAACTCCCTTCAAACCATTGTCAAGGTGGGAATTAAGAACCATTTAGTTCTAGCCTAGCTCCCCAGCTATATCAGTTTTACAGAATAGAGAACTTTTGCTAATTCCAGTATGATTTGGAATTTCTGACTTTTTCTTCCCTGATATCTATTTAATTTGTTACACTGGCATGAGATGGAGGAGAATGTGGGGATGAATGCATGGTAATAAATGTTATTGGCTTCTTTGTGTTGGCATGTGATTGTCCTCACTGTATGGGAGATGCTTGCTGGGAGGCCCCCTGGCCCTTAATCCCTGGTCATTTGCTTATTGTTTAGCTGACCTCAGTGCTTGAAGCATGGTTTTATCTGGTGTCTCATTATATCACGCCTTTGGGTGGGTGAGTGAGTAAATAGATAGATGATAGATAGATAGATAGACAGATAGATAGATAGATAGACAGACAGACAGACAGACAGACAGGCAGACAGACAGACAATCTCACATCTTTCCTCTTAGAAGGACTCAGAGACAGCCCTGATGTTCAGGGTTAGAGAATAGCTAAGGTGAACCTCATGTTGAGACCTCCCTCCTCAGAACTTCAGCATGTACGTGACACGGATGTGGCATGGTGCTGTGCGGCTGAGGAGTATTTTGATGTTAAGGAATTAAAAGGAGAGACTAAAGAGATCATTATGATAGTTGTTCGATAATAGTAATGGCTGTTTATTGAGCATTATTAAGTTCAGGTACTGTGCTAGCCTATTCATTCATACACACAGATATATTTTAAATTTCACACTAACTATATAAAGTAGATCCTACTAATAGCCCCATTTTATAGATAAGGAAACTGAGACCCCAAATCCCTGGACTTTGTCTACTTCATTAGTGGGGCTGGGGCCTTGAAGCAAGAACTAACATTTATTAGACTTTTACAGTGTACCTTGGTGCTGTGATGAGTGCAGTAGAAAACTTTCATTTAATCCATTCCAGAATCTTCTGATATGGGCACTGTTATTATCCCCATTTTACAAATGGAAACCTGAGGCATGGGTAAGGTAACTTGCCCAAGGTCACATACCAAGAGATGAAAGAGCCAGAACTGGAACCCAGGTCTGTATGGCTCCGGTGCCCATGTTTGTAACTGCTGTGTTGTTCCTAACAGCCCTCTTTTTCTTTGGCTTAAAATAAGTTATTATAATATTATGTAAATGTATACAAATATCCCATAAGGAGTTTGTGTTAGTTCTTATAACTTCTAAATAACTATAAAACCAAAATGTTAACAATATTCGATTTCGAAACCAGTACAACCCAACTTAACAGTGGTATTTTGATGTGATGGGTGATGGTCTCTTCCTGAAATGGATTCACTAGTTCACCCTTGTGGGTTTAAATAGCAGAAAGGTATAGCTTCATATTCAGTTTCATATTTAATCTGTTTTGGCATTTGGACTTGAACAATTTCTGTATACATGATGCCTATTTCACATAATTTTGCTTAAATGGTGTTAACAATTTTAAGGTTTTGCCAGCATTCGCTATTCAGACTTTGTCTTTCAGCACTGTTCATGAGCGTGCCTCAGTCACTCACCTTTATGGCGTGCCTCTTGGCAGCCTTGCTAACCTGTCTCTTCTCTTAAAGATAAAGCTAGATTTGTGGCATTATTAAAAAATTAATTAAATAGGTATTTAATCCATTTATGACTGGAAACGAGACTAGAAACATATTATTGCCTGTTTCCTAGTATTCTTCTGCTAATGAAGTTGGCCTTTACAGAAATGGCAGGCACAGCACTTGTGTCCTCAGCCTGACACCAGGCTTAGCCACTGTACACATGTGGTGACTCAGGTCTCCTGCCACTTTATTTAAACCACTGTTAAACCTGCATTTGTGCAGCTTCTCATGGTGGCATTTGGCCTTTGTGAGTATAAGTCTAGGTGCAAGTGTGGGCTCAGAAATCTTCAGTCTACACTTATGTTAATATTGACTAAGATTTTCATTGACACAAGAACATTAAATTTGAAAATTCTTGTAGACTGCCAAGAATGCATCCACAGATGGCCACAGTCTTCCCAGCTCACTTCAGGAACCAGTGTGGCATAGTCCAGCTCCACCTGGTGACCCACTCTCCCTGTCCTCACTCCTGCTCCCCTCAGTATCCACTTCATCACTGGATCAATGACTGGGCTTAGGCCCACTCCCTGCTCCCCTGTTCCTTTCGTGGTTCAGCTTCCACTCTGGCCCTCTGGCCTTGTTCTCTAACATTCTGAGGACAAGGCGCCTTCCCAAGACATACCTCGGTCCCTTTCATCAAGGAGCCTAGCTAGCCCAGATGTGACCTCTCCACAGGGAGCCACCACTTGGGAGACTGTGCAAAGATACAGTGGAGGAGGAACAGGTTACCCCCAAAGGCTTGGGCCATGGAGAAACGTGTGCTCCAGGTAAGGTGTTTAGGCTTTACTCTGCAGGCAGTGGAGAGTCATTTCTGGCTTTTTGAGAAAGTATAGATTGTTCTGTTTTAGGGAGATAAATCGATGTCATGCATGCGCTTCTTGTCCCACGGGCTGCCCTGAAGCAGTAATAGTTTGTGCCATTTAACAAGTTTGAACTGATAATTTCTTCTTTAATGCAGAAGGTGTCTCTGGATAAAGTTAAATGGAGGAATAATCATCCAAATCTATATTTCCCAAATCATTCCTCCTCTTGTCAGTTTTGTCACTGAAAAGATAGTCTTCTTGGTAGTCATTTTTCCATGTCCTCTTGTTTCACGTGGGCTTCTTGAGGCCCATGCAGTACAGCCACCAACCACGTATAAATTATTGTCAGAACTTGGAGTTGTCAGGGAGAATCAGGTTACTCTAGGAGACATGAATCTTGTTCTTTCAAAGGGTTTAATTGAATTGCAGAATGCACCACCCAGGGAGTCCCAAGCTGAAGTCCTGGGATATCACAGTGCCCAAATCCCATTTTTTCCTCCTCTGTAATCATTACCCCAAAACACAGTGGTGGTCTCTGACCTTGTTGGTGGTTGGATCTTATTTTCCATTTCCTTTGTGGGGTCACTGTAGGGTCTTATTTCATGTTCTCTTCAGGGGATAATTCCTCTTTTGCTGTTTTTCCCAGCTCTTCTTTTTGGCATTTTTCCTTTCTACCTTGTGACAGTGGAAGCAAATGTTTTCACAGTTGGCTTTTCCGGTCCAGCATTGCTGCCTTGGTGTCCGTGTGGAGTGGGGGCCAGGAGAAGAGTGCAGAGGAAGGGGCCCTGCTGCCCTCAGCAGACTGAAGGATCATTTTTGTTTCTATCTTCCCTTTTAAAGGGACGATGAGGCAACTTGGAGTGAAAGAACAATTGAAAACCTTAGTTTAATTACCTTCTGAAAAGTTATTCAGACCTCTGATCTCTTCAAATGGAAAATTATGAACCTGAAGAATTTGGGCAAAGGAGTAGGAACAATGGTTGTTACATGTCTAAGTTAAGAATGAAAATATGAAACCAAATGGAAGAATGCATGCTTTTATTTTTTTATCCCATTCTCTCTCATACATATCCTATGAGACACGGCAAATCAATCATAATAAACTATTTTTAAAGAGGTTTAGATCAGAGCTTTCCTTGGAACTTGCTGCAGTGATGGAAATGTTACGTCTGCACCGTTTGATGCTCTAACCACGGGTCACGTGTGGCTCTTGAACACTTGAGATGTGGCTGGTGTGACCAAGGGATTGAATCTGTAATTATAGTTAATTTTAATTAATTAAATTTAAGTAACCACAGGCGGCTGGTGGCTACTCAGTCAGCTGAGCTGGAAATGTGGCGTCATTAAATTATCTCTGTATGACCTATATGACCAACTCTGATATCCCTAACAGGTTCCAAATGCCTAGTGGATATTCCACTTGGATGTGCGGTAGGCTTTTCAAATTCAGTGTGGCCAAATAGAACCCACATTCTGGTCTTTCCAGTCTCAGTGTATAGACCCACCATCCATGCAAATAACTGCTCAAGCCAAAGATGTTTGAGTTATCTTTTATTCTTCTCTCTCCTTCTTGATCAGCAAGTCCTCTCAGTTCTTTCTCCAGATCCCTATTCTTAATCCCTCAATTTCTCTCCAGCTCCACTGCAGCCCCCTGAAGAGAAGCTACTTTGTTTTTTTGCCTGGGTAACTGTAGCTTCCTGACGGATCTTCCTGCTTCCTGCTCACACCTCTACAATCAATTCTTCACTTAAAACTAGACTGAAAACCAAAATGATAGGGATCTAAACAAAGTAGACATTTATTTCGGTTGTCAATATAGTCAGTTCAGGGCTGATATGGACAGTCTCATGACATCAGGGACCCAGACCCTTACTGTCATGCAAATATAGCCATCATGTTCATATTCCAGCCAACAGAAAAGTGGAAAAGAGGAAGTAGGAACACTTTTTCCCATCAAGGTCACTTCTTGGAAGTTGTAGGTACCACTTAATCTCATGAGCCAGAATTCAATAACCTGCCTACATCCAATTGTAGCAGGTTGGCTGGTAAATATTGTCTTATTTTGTACAGTGATAAGCCTGATGGAAGGGAAGAATGAGTATTGAGCAATGACTAGTGGTCTTTGTCACACCCTCCAGTGGCTTTCATTGTGCAGCCCAAACTCCTTACCATGACCTAGAAGATCCTTCATGGTCTGACCACCACTAATCTAGCACTGTATTCCAGCAAGATTGACTTTCTTTCGGTTCTCTACATGCCAAGCTCTTACTTGTTACTTAGATCATTTGTACTAGCCTTTCCTTCTGCTCAAAATGCTTCATTCCTTATATCTACAGGCCTGGCCAGATCTTGTCACTGTGATTCCATTCATGTGACATTTGCAAAGCTTTCTCAGACCATCTATCTACTCATCACCCAAATAATTCCTTTAGAATCACCTGTCTTATTTCAAACATCTTCTCCCTGAAACTATATTTATTTATTTGCATCTCTAGTCATACCTCCCACTTGCTCTGGAGTAAACTCCATGAAAGCAGGACGTTATCATTATTTTCCACTGTATCTTCAGTACCTGGATTTGTACCTGGACAAAATGAGTATCTAGCTATGAGTTGGATGAATGAATGAATGAATGAATGAGTTCATGGAATATGAAAATTTATATAGCCCTTTACAGAATGATTATAAAGTATTAAAGCTGGATAGATTAGAGTTCTCTTAGTCTAACTCTCAAATATTAAAGATGAGGTAAAAGGACAACTGATGTTATCACATAGATGGTTGTGAATAGTAGAGATAATTTGCTGAGATTTATCATGAAAGCCTCCTGAACTAGACAGATTTAGGCTGGATACTAAAAAATTGATGCGGTTCAAAAGCGATCACTCAACCATATTCTATAAATATTGACTGATGAATTGATAGCAGTCAGAATAAGTTCTCAGTGACTTGGTGTAGACATTTGTGTGTGAATCATGTTTTAATGAGTACAAAATGGGGAATGGTCAATAATGAATGATAACATAGGGTCACCATCTTCCTTTTCTCACCTTACCACTAACGGTTGATCCCACCACTAGCCTTTACTTTTATTTTCATCATAGTTCCATGAGAGTGGGGACCGAGTGTATCTCCTGTCCTCTGTATGTATCACCGTGCCTGCTCACAGTAGATATTTAATAAGAACTGTTGAGAAATGAGTAATCATCACTAAAAGATGCGGGGGAAAATCTTATCAAGGGATTTTAGGTAAGTTAAGAAACTTTGTCATTGTAAATACTCATGGTATCATTTCTCTATATTCCATCTATGAAGTTCACCACATTCACTTATAGAATGGAACGAACGTCAACAGTAAACATTATGGGACATTCGTATTGTGTGTCTGGCTTTTAGGCGAGACTCCAGCTTCAATGTTAGAGTCCTTGGCTCTAATTCTGCTCAGCCAGTGGTTTGACAGATCATCAGAGTATTATTTAAGCCCTCAAGACCTGAAACTAATTACAAAATAAGGAAAGTAAAGGTCTACATATGCTGTATCCTCATTTAGGGTTCAGTTATGCATACCAGCTTTCCAGTTTTCATCCAGCCTTTGGTATATGAGACAGATTGATATTGAAATGGAGCGAAAGTGGCCACAAGGGATAGAACTCAGCCTAGGTTATTCTTTAGAAGACGTTTAAGCCTGCGGGTGAACACTACGTGTACCCCAGAACTCAGGGTCCCCAGGAGCACTGGGCTAAGGTTGTTGCAGACATGAATAGGATTCTTGGCCTGCATGCATAGGTTCACACAGGACTTGACTAGGCTTTGGGTATGGAGGGAAGAGGGAGTGGGGCAGGTAGTGGGACATAGGATGTGCCTAGGTCTCTCTACATATTTATGGAGGGGGATCTTTAAAAATCTCATTAGTGTGTTCTGTGATTTGACGCCAATTACTTGAGGTGGCTGAATGTATATTAAATTTTCTAGGCAATCACGCATTTTTCTTCTGAATCTTTTTTATTCTTTAGTGTCATTGGATATGAGGTTTAGTTTAGGCCAAGAGGTGGTAAAGAGAGCCCCATCCCTTTATGCCTGACTGTGGGTCACAACTAGTAGCTGTTCTAGATGAGCCATCAGGCAGATGGTGGCAAATGGCCTGGTAACATTGTGCCAGGAAGAGTCTGTGCATTTCATTCCAAACTGGGCCTTTTTTGAAATGCAAAATTATGTCACTTTTATATATTAGCCTGACCTTTGACTGGCTGAGTGTTATTTTTTGAGGATAAGAAACATCAAGTTTGCAAAGTTAGCAAGAAAAAAAAGGTAAACAATGGAGGTGAATCTTTCAAACTGGTTCCAGCAAGGCAGTTCTCCACTCACAGCTATGGCATCATGTTCGTATGTTTCATACAGTTAGCAACAGCTTGAAATGCAAATATCAGCACCCTGGTCTGCATGGGTAGAATCTGATCCTTTCACAGCCAGGAAAGACAGCCTTTTCCCTGTACTTTCTCCTGCACAGACCACAGGCCAGTTAACCACTAACTCCATCACCCTGAGGAGTTTAGACCTTCCTGAGGTTGGAGGAGGCGATTGCAGGAAAACAGCCTGAAAAGGCAGAAATGTAGGGCTGTTGGAGAGCGGCAGAAGTCAAAGACGCCGGAGAGCTCTGTTTAGACCTTTACCCCATCCTCCCCACCACTTCCCTCCTCAGAGAGGCCTTCACTCAGAATTCACGAGCTATCACACTCTAATTTCTCTTATCACATTCTAATTTTATGCATACACTTAAAAATTGTTTAATGGCAAAAAAAATGTAAAATTTACCATCTTAACCATTTCTAAGTGTATAGCTTAGTTGTGTTAAGTATATTCACATTGTTTTGCAGCCATCACCACCATCCATCTCCAACTGAAACTCTGTGCCCACTAAACACTAACTCTCACTCCCCCAGCCCCCTGCAACCACCATTTTACTTTCTGTCTCTGAATCCATCTACTCCAGGTACCTCTTATAAGTGGAACCACGGAGTATTTGTCCTTATGTGACTGGCTTATTTGACTGAGCATGATGTCTTCAAGGTTCATGGCACGTAGCAGGTGTCACAATTTCCTTTTAAGTCCGAGTAATAGTCCATTATATGTATATACCACATTTTGTTTATCTGTTTATCCATCAATGAGCACTTGGGTTGATTCTACCTTCTGACTATAGTGAATAATGCTATTATGAACATGGGTATACACATATCTTTTTAAGATCCTGCCTTCAATTTTTTTTGGACATATACCCAGAAGTGGGATTGCTGGAACCTATGGGCTCACTTTATTCATCTGTAGAACAAAGGGTTGGCCCCTGAAAGCATACTCTGAGCTCTGGGGCTGTCTCCAACAATGCTTGGCATGGCTGCTGAGGAACAAGGGCCTTCAGAGGCCCCCACCCACGGGGACAGCTGTCACCCGGCAGTGCCAGCCTCCTCTGTGGCACTAAGAACAAGGCTGGCTTAGAAGAACCCTGAGCCTCCTATGGCTACTTTGTTTCAAGCCCCTCCCCTGACTTTCCAAACAAGCAAACTTTTTGAGGAGGGACAAGGAGAAACAAGGTACTAGTGCCCACTTATAGAGTTCATACATGTTGGCTTTGTTTGTGATTTCTGTGGAACAAGTGAGTTTTTCTCTTTCCTTCTCTCCTTTCAGCTCTGAATTTTGTCTGCTTTCCTGCAGTGCCTGCTTGGCCACTTCCCGCATCAGCGTCCTTTCTTGTGCTCTCACCTTTCCTCAGATCCGCTTCTAAACTCCTAATGGCATGCTTTCAGAGCCTTGATGGCATCAGTGTCATGCTTCTAGCTAATGTCGATCTGGGTCATTTAATAAATACATCAGCTGAGGTGGTCAGAGACCTAGGAGGAGTGCAGAAAGGTGTTCTTTTTTAAAAGCCTATTAAAATCTCTTCTTTTGTCCAGCAGGGACTGTTGTTTAAATGCAGAATTTAAGAGCTGCTTCATTTAGTGTGAGTGTGATGTGTTTAATGTGGCAGCATCCTGCTTGAATTCAGAGCTGGGAACTTGTTGTAGGACCTTGGCAGCTGAATGGATGATTCTCTTTAGACAAGATGAGCTGAAAAACTTAGGTGACAAATTTGCCCTCACACCATCCCAGCTTTGATGCATCTCTCTGTCCTGGCAACAAAGTGTTCTCTGAGGAATATTTTGTTTTGAGGATGGAAGATTTTGTTTTTTCATATGAGCCAGTAGCAGGCATTGTGTGTTGGGTATCATAACTAGGTGGATGGGGATGTCCTGATCCCTGCCTGGTCAGGCACTCTTTGTGACCTCAGAGGACTTCCCCAAAAAACCCAGGGACTTCTCAGGAAACCAAGATAGTTAGGTTCCAAGAATGAGAGACAAGTATTTGTAATAAATTTAGCAGTTGTGTGGTTCAGTTAAAACATCGTGCTTTGGAATCGTTTGTTTTATTGTGGTCAAATATACATAATATGAAATTTACCATTTTAACCATTTTTGAGTGTACAGTTTGAGACACTGTGGCATTACGTACTTTTACACTGTTGTGCAACTATCGCCACCATCTCTCTCAGTTTTCCATTTTCCCAAAGTAAAACTCTGTGCCCATTGAACACTAACTCTCTCCAGCCCCTGGCAACCATCATTCTACTTTCTGTCTCTGAGAATCTGACTACTCCAGGTACCTCATATAAGTGGAATTATCCAGTATTTGTCCTTTAGTGACTAGCTTATTTCACTTAGGATAATGTCTTCAAGGTTTACCCATGTTGTAGCATATGTCAGAATTTCCTTCCGTTTTACAGCTGAATCATATTCCAGAATATATATACCATATTTCGTATATCCATTCATTAGTCGGATACTCAGGGTGTGTCTACCATTTGGCTATTGTGAGTAATGCTACTATGAACTTGGCTGTGTACATATCTGTTTGAGACCCTGCTTTCAGTTTTTTTGGATATATACTCCAAAGTGGAGTTGCTGATCATATAGTTTTGAGGACTTTTACTATATTCTTTGGATCTGGTTGAACTTAGAGCAAGCATTAATAAATAAAAGCCTATGTTGATATTTTTTCAAATATAAGTAATGGGGCAAAAAATATGGTCATTAGTAATTAAGGTATAAATTTGAACTAGGTTATGTGATGATAAAACCAGAGGCCGTGCTGTTTTTTGTTTTCTTTATAGTATATCCACGTTTGTTCTTGCTGCCACAGAAATGTTTTTTAGCTGATTTTCATACTTAATGTGATTTAAAATTACTTATAGCATAGTTTTCACTTATCTATACTTTTAAAAGAATTAAGAAGCATTTTTAGGTAGATCATATAAAATTATTCTGATAGATGAAAATCTATTGTTATAAAGTTGACAAATGGTAGGAGATTTTTATTTTAGAGAAGGAGCATCTGCTTTGCAAAATTCACCATGGAATGTCTTTACAATTGTAAGCCCTCCAATTCGCCTGTATTTATATTATATTAAAATGTACAAAAAATTCATTTACATAGAACTTTGATGTTCTTGCTCATAGCAGTTAATAGTCAATAAGCACCTGCTATGTTAATAAAGTGTGTTATAATTTTGGCCTGACACCTTCTTGGTTTTGTTTGTTTAAGTAGTGGCAGTGTACATCTTACTGTATACATACAGGAACTGGTATTGTTCTCAACCCAGCTGAAACCTGAGGGGACTTTTGGATAGCAGAATAAACTGATGTTGCCACAGCAAGTAGAGTCTTTTCAAAAGGCAACACTGATCATGTCTCTACTCCATGGCTTAAAACTTTCAAAGGCTCATGTGCTTTGGCAATAAAGGACACATTTTTCTCTGTGGCTTGTAAGACTTCACTGTGTGGCCACAGTGGGCCTTCTCCAGCCCTATTTGCCCTCACTTGCCAGTTTCAGTTCCTCAAAAACTTTGTAATCTGTTGCATCTCTGGACTTTTGTACAAGCTGTTGTTTGCTAGAACACTCTTCTATGACCTTTTCTCAGGGTGAAATGTGCTTATCAAATCAAGTGACATATGTGATATTTTTCCTAGGGATTTTCTCCTAACCCTCTGAGTGAGTGGCCCCTCCTCTGTGTGCCCAGAGCATTCTCCACTGTCCTTGTTACAGCAGCATAGCACTCATCATGTCGATTCTACTTGCAAAATTTAGTTTTATTAAGTACTGAGTAGATATAAAACTATTAATAGAATATATGTCAGATACAAAGGATTCTGACATGTGCATTTGTACACTCACCACTCAGTTTTAAAGGAAGAATGCGATTATTACTTTTGAGTGCCCTATGTGTCCCTCTCCAGCCATCTTCTGTCACTTCTACCCTCACAGTAACCATGAGCTTCACTTTTGTGTTACTCATTTCCCTGCTTTTCTTTATAATTTCGCCTCATCTGTTAGTATTCATGAACAGTATATATCATTTAGTTTTGCATGTTTTTTGAACTTTTAGTCAGTTGAATTATACAACATGTGCTCTATAAAGGTCATCTACGTTGACCTTTATAGCTGTAGTTCATTTGTTTCACTGTTATATGAATTTGTCACCATTATTTGGCCTGTACTTGATTTTTTACATATCTCTATTCTTTTTCCCTTATGCTCCCATCTTTATACCAATACACAATTTTAAACTTCTAAAGGGCAGACATTGAGTCTCTCTTTCCCACTATTACGTCCCGGTATCTGGCACATAAGAAAATATTTGTTAAATGAGACGTGCACCCTTTGGTCTGAGGGTGTGCCTGTGAATGGCAATCAGCAGCAAAGTCATTCTTGTTTGGCAGAAGCTCTTTCCTCCCTACACCTTCCCTTGTCGTGATGCTGTAGACCCGAGCTCAGCAAACTTTTTCTGTAAAGGGCCAGATGGTAAAAATTTTAGGCTTTGTGGGCCATTTGGTTGCTCACATAACTCCTCAGTTCTGCCATTGTAGCATGAAAGCAGCCATAGGTGATACACAAACAAATAGGTATTTCAATGAAGCTTTATTTACAGAGAATGGGCATCAGGTTGAATTTGGTCCATTAGTTAGTTTGCCAACCTCTGCTCTAGAGAACTTTCTTGTTTGGAAGGAAGGACGGTATGGATGCTGGGTCAATGAGAGGAAAACTTGATCACATCTATGCCTTCCAGGGGAGCTCTCCTAGTCTAACACAGACAAGGACAAAGAGTGAGCTTGTGGCACTTTATAAGGCCATAGGCAAAATAATATGGTTCTAGTCAAGGTAGAAAGGTAGCAGTTTTCGGACTAGGACCAAAGTGGATCTAAAATGTCAACATGCTATGTTTGTAGACTATACTACAAAGCCATGAATAAAAATACCACTATAATATCTGAGTTGCAGGCTGAGACAGTTTGGATATCTGACTTACTATCTTGTATCCTGACCTTTTCTCTTTTTCTTACCTGATTCATGTCTAGCATCTGAGACTTGAGCCTGGCTGCCTCTGTGTGCAAAGAGCCGAGAGTTGGTGCCTCCACTCTGTGAAGCACACAGAGCATATTCTGATGGAGAAAACAGTGTCTCCTATTTGTTGAATTAACTAGAAAAGCTTCTTTGAAGAGTTCTAAGTACAAGTGGAGGAATGACGTTGACTTGCTCCTTGTGGTCACACATTAGTTTGAAAGAAGTGTGGCTAAAGAATAGTTAGGATGGTGAGGATAAGAAAAAGACTAGAACAAATGCCCATGGTTACTAAGCTCTTTACTCATCCTTCCATCCTCACAGTGACCCCCTCGCTCTGTCCCACTTTTATAGGAGGACCACTTGCCAGGGTTGCGTGGCTAGTGATAGAAACAAGATTGAGACCAGTGTGTCTGGCTGGAGAGTCCCCACTCTTCACCATGACACTGCTTCTCATGGTGTTGCTACTAATGCTTTAAGTTTGGCTACTGTTACATTGTTCCTGGAGAGTGGTCTTGAAATCCCTCACCACCGAGGTGACTTGCGCAGCCCTATTCTGCTCTGCTGTAGTTGATCATGTCCAGCCTATGGTAGAATAGACAAAAGCTGCCCTAGCGAAAAGCCCCTGAAAAAAAATCGGTATAAAATTGTAGAGCGCTGAGCCTCTGCTGCGATTTATAGGTGCTGTGGTGAATGGCCAGACAGACATTGCTAGGCCAGGGTTCTGTTTCTTACCTCCAAAGACTTTGTGCCTCAGTAGGGCTTTAGTTAGTGCCAGTGATAGTTTTAGGGCTCTGATAAAGGAGGCATAGAAGGTGGTGTAGAGACATCAGCTATTTATTTTCTAAGGACACAAAACATCCCAGAAATTGTGTCAGTGTCTTCACATGTGATGTATATTTGAAGCATTTTTGAAGACTCAGCTCCACATAACAAAATGTGGAAGTCACTGGTATGTTCCACCAATATTTCCCTTGGCAGAGGTTGGGCAGGTCCATGTGTCTAGCTCTGGCCGATAAATTGTGAGCAGAAATGACATGTTCCTTTTAGTCTAGAACATTTAATTTACCTATGAGACCCAACTGACAACATTCAAGTGGGCGACTGCCCTTTCATCCTGCATCCCAAGTGACAGTGATGAGCAGAGCCCCTGGCCAACCCTCAGTAGGCATATAGCATGAACAAGAAGAAAAATTTAATGTTTTAAGCCTCTGAAGTTGTTACAAGGTGTTTGTTACTACAGCATTGCATAGCCCATGACTAGCGTACACTCCAACAGTTTCCTGTCCTTGCAAACAGCTTGTTTGTACTATTTTTAAAAATGACTTTACATGAGTTAGGACTGGCATGAAAGAATGTAAATACTGACTTTGGGTATATAGAGTTCTACGGAGAGTAAGTAAGTTCCAAAAATAGAATCCAGTTCCATAGGACTTTGTACCTATTGATTGTACATATTGTTAAATCTACCAAAGTGCTGGTTTCATGATAATGTCAAAAAATGTTTGTTTCACTGGCAGGCCATTGTTAGGAGACTCAAACGTATATAAATACCGTTAACTGATACATCCAAATTAGTTACCCCCTTGAATAGTCTTCTTATCAATTCCTTATTATTACAGTTTGAAATAGTTCTTTTTAGGAAGACCTACTGACGTCTTACCCAACTGTATTACAGATAGGTTAGTGTAGGTGTTGTAGTCAACAATATCATTCCTATTTACCTGAACCAATTCTTGTCCATTTGCAACTTTCATCTAAATGTTTCCATCTAACTCGTTGAGTTTGGGCAAACCACTCACCCCACTGGCCCTGTAGAGTAGTTAGCACGTTTTCCACATATTGAGTCTGCTCTGACCCAGAGCCTGTTTCCTGTTAACTCTATCTTGAATAGTTATCACTTAGAGTTTCTGTGCTTTACACCCTCTCACCCCCTCATCCCTCATCGTTTTCTTCATATTTTTCTCTTTCTCTTGCTTGTGCACGTTCTCTCCCTCCCTCCCTGCTTCCTTTCCTCCCTACCCAGTCATCAGTAATGAGAGCCCACCCCAGCTGCATAACTTTGGTTTGAATCTCATAAGTTTCTGCCTTAAGTACATATTCCAGAGGTTTAGGTTTTCCCCTTGTGTTCAAGGTGATATGGAGCAGGGAGAATTAGTGAGCGAAATTTAACATTGGGGAAAGGAAATAATGGCAGCATTCCAGTCCCCCACAAGGTATGTTTGCCTTTCTCTTCTACATAAGCTAAAAATTTCAAGACAAAGTAGAAACACTCTGTCTTCCCCTCTTCCACCCCAGGCCCTGCAGGTATAACACCTTGAATTTGCTGTATGCTGTTCTCCAGCTCATTGACAGCGTACCGTAGTGTGAGATACAAATTTCATCCTTGACAATGAGAAGCACACTCTGAACTTTGTCAGGGAACATTTGGTGATTTTTAAAGCTTATAATTATCATTTAAAAGGTGGATATTTCCCTCAGAGTTTCTAATTTAGTAAATTGTAAGACTTTTTTCAAGATGAAAGAGCGTATTTGGGGGAGAAGATGCCTAAGTCACTTTGGTAGAGAAGTGTGGTTTAAATTTCTTTCAAGTCCACACTCAGCAATATGGACTTTGTCTCACAGGCCAACCAAGTAGAGGAAAGAATCTCAAGGGAGCTCATTAAGAGAATCAGACTTACATCATGGAAAACACAGGGCAGACAGGGGCAGGCTGGTGGGGAAGACCAGACCAGGCTGTTCTATAAAGACGGGCTTTGCTTGAACTGCAACTTTGCACCCTGACCAGTCCAGCTCATCCTTTGTGTTCAGATCTGATGCCAAGAGAAGTTAAAAGGTATACCTAAGGCCAGACAGATGATGGCTAAACCAGAGTCAGAATTTGAACCTCCTGAATAACAGTCTAATATTACTCAGACAGTGAAAGGAGATCATAGTTGTCAGGGAATGTACATAAAGGAAAGGAAATGATGGTTATTCAAGGGAAATTGATGCCTATTGTCGAAGTAGCAATAACAGCAACAGTCATTGTAAAAAAAAATTTGTTTAAATTTCCCTCAAATCTTGCAGGAGTGAGTGCTAATACACGGGCTGAGGTTTTCATGTTCTTTCAGCCTTTAGTTCCTGAGACAGCTAACTACTCAGGTTCTCACTGCCTCTGCTTGATGGACTTTTGGCTATGTTGACCTCTGGCCTCCCAGCACACCCACCTGACAAATGTAGGCACAGCAAGTGGGCAAAGGATCCCAGGTCAGCTGAGCAAGAGGTACAAAGTCTCTGGGCCTTCAGTAATACTGAATGTTAAAAGGAGGACTTGAGGGCACATGGGGATTAGTTACAAGTGGGTCAGTTAAGTATGTGCTGCTGTTGCCAGTTTCCATACATACAGATTCCGTAACAATGTCACCCAGCCCTTCACACACCTCAGACATTTTCTTGTGTGTGTCCTGGTCTGTGGTAGAACCACTCATGCATTGCCTAACAGCAGTGTCCTTAGGCAAAACTATGTGTGTCCTGCTCTTGTAGTGACTGCTGGGCTATGGAAGGGACCTGAAGTGCTCAAGGAGGGCATAAAGCTCTGAGGTGAGGTGTAAATGCCTTTTCCCAGGGCCACTGCCCTGGTGTCATTAGGCCCTGTTGGAGTGTGTCAGTGGTCCCCTAAGTAGTTTCCTTGCTCCAGCCTTTCCCTTTCCCAATGGTCTACCCTCATGGTCTTTCTAGAGCATGGCGCAGATCACTTTGAAAATGCAGCTTTACGGTGTGCCCTGCAGTGCACACTGAGGAGCACAGTCTTACTTCTCCGTTATTGTGTGGCTGCACTGGAGGTGACTAGCACCAAAGCCAGGAGAGAGAGTGCCTGCCATCATGTTGCCTACAGACTGGAGAGAGAAATAGAAACATCCACACTCAGTCTCTACACTGTTCAAGACCAACAAGGGCAGCTGCCCCAGCCAAGAGGTGAGGTCTGAGCAACAGAGGGCTCTTCAGTGTTACTCCCATTTTTTTCCTTCCTGTGTTCCCTCCTCTTTACTCTTGACACGTAACCCTTGTTCCATGACTATTTGTCCCTTCCTTCTACCTGAAATGCCATTATTCCTATGTTTACCATCTGCATTTTCAAATTCTATCATTTTCTCATTGGATAACTCAAAAGGCCCTTTTCTTTTTCTTTATAAAAATATGGAGCACTTCATACTGCACAGGGGCCATACTATTCTTCTCTGTATCCTTCTAATTTTAGTACATGTGCTTCCCAGGAAAGCATAAAGGACCTTTTTCTTTTCCCCCAGATCTTTTCATCTCCCCACCTCCCAAGCTAGAAGGCCAGTCTCACTCTAGTGAACCCTGCCCGACTTTACTTTTGCCTTTCTTATGATCAGTATCACTTCTTTCTCCAGCTGCATACAAGGTTAACATTTATCCCATTGGTTTTTGTCCAGATGACCCACACAGTGTTTGTATAGTGAGCTGTACCTAAATGCACTGAACTATATTTAACAGACACTAAAATATTTGTAATGTAAGTGAATGAATTAAGGATTGGTACAGGGTGTCTGAGAGCCTTTGGAAATTTAGGCGAAGGTAAGAAGGACATGAGCTTTGAGAGATGGGAAGCCTTCCTCTGTGAAGGAGGGCTAGAGATGGAGGTATTTAGTGGCAAAGAGACAAGAAGGCACATTCTGTAGTGAAAGAGATGCATAGTGTCTTAAATGGGAGCTACATAATATGAGTAGAGAGAGGTGGAAGGAGGGAGGCTAGTAGGGGCTCTAACCTAGCTCAGAAAGGCTAGCTTCAGAGGAGAGCAGTGGGAGGATTCACTTTGCACTGAGATTTGGTGTCAGCCTCATTTGGCCAAGGCATAGCAATGGCTAAATTAACTGCTCAAAGCAAACAATGAAATACAGAGAGAAGAGGCTGGGGGTCCAACCTTTGGTCTGGCTTTTCGCTAGTGGGTGCCACTCTGAAATGATTGCACAATAAACATTTGTATTTTGAAGCCAACATTAGTTTTTACTGCTTTGCTTTCTTACTGGCACAATTGCTTAATAAAATCTGCAGGACCTTTATTACCCCAAATACATTGTGTTTTTCCAAAGAAATATATATGGCTATAAAATATTCAAAGATGAAATAGAGAAGAGGCTTCCTAATGCCTTCTAGAAATGGAATTGAAATACACATAGCACCAAATGAACTTATATCTGCTATTAAAATTCCTAGTTTACCAACTATTTAAAAGGCAAATTCAAGTAAACAAAATAGTCATGTGTTTTCCTTTAAGGGCAATATTTTAATAAGAATAATGACAATTGATAGACATTTATACCTGGATCTCTTCTTACTGCCTCCATTAAACAGAAGTTGGTTTTTGCCAGTAGTAACCTAGTATATGTGTACAAGGCAAGATAATTGACTGGAAGGGGGCCAATTGCAGAATTGCTTATCCTCTCATATTTAATACCAGCCATGTGTATTCAGTACAGATATACATGTTAGAGGCTTTAAGTCCCCTCCTTGGAGAGAGACTGTACAAAGAGCAGTAAATTACATCTGCTGAAAATAGGTTATATAGTAGGACTGAGCAGTTTATCCTCAGGACTCCCATCTTTGCCCACATTAATAGCCTTGGCAGCCACTGGCCCATGTTGATCCCTGGGCGATAAAGCTCACAGTAGTGCCCTGCCCCCGTAGTAAGTGAATTGTTTAGTTGGATGCATTACTGTGCTGAATATGTGGAAAAGCAATTAGCTTCCTGAGGGTCAGTAGCTGATATTCTATTTCAAAACATAGGACGTGCTCAGATATAATCATAAGAGTTAATCAGACTCCACCGTAGTTGTATAAGCAATATTTTGACAAGGGGAGTGGTTCATTTGAAGCTGGGAGTACTGAAAATAATGAATAAGGGTGGACTAAGGAACTATCAACTAAGTGATTTTCTCTTGGGTTTATTTTTTATTTATTTATTTTTCTTTTAGCCTTTTGTCATTTAAAGTCTCACTTCTTATAGCTATTGAGATGATTTTTTCCTTTAAATGTATTCTTTTTGTGTCTTTGAATTTTCTTTGTAGACTTCTTACTCCCGTCAACATCACCATATTTACCCAGTTTTCTGCACTCACCTTTTGGCCATCTTTAATATCCCTGCCACTGTTAATTACATACCAGATTCTATCAATTCTCTCTTTAGAAATGGTTCTTAAAACCCTCACTTACCAACCCAGTTCCAACCAAAATCTATTAGAATTCTAAATGGTTAATGTGGGGGAAAAAAATTCTGAGAGGGTCAGGTACCATCCCTCAGCTCAGAAGGGTTACATTGCCCAACTCATCTTAGTAGCAGATCTAGCACTGAAACTCCCTCTAGTCATGGGCTCTAGCCATATATGGTGCTAACTGACATAGTGTTGAGACTCTTGCAAACAGTTTCTCAAATCCTTGCCCTGCTCCAGGGCTCTGGCCCATCAAGCCACCACTCTGTTATGCCCCAAGATAAATCTTTCCAAATTATCACTTTCGTCACTGTCAGTTTCTTCCTCACTACCCATTGCTTGTAACTCTAGCTTTTCATTTAAGGGTCATCATAGTTACATTTCACTCGATTTTACCAAGGCACACCCATTATTCCAGCCATTCATCTCTTTGTCCTCTCAACTTATCATGGCCATTGTTGGGTTCACCTCTCTGCTCATATTGTTACTGCCGTGTGGAATGCCAATTTGAACTTACCTTTGAGATCTTCCTCAATGTTGTATGTTTCCTGAGATCTGTCATCATGGTTCTAAACTGTGCTGACCTCCTGCTCCTGGAAGGTTACTCTCTTCAATCCATCTGCAACTGAATGCTTACCATGGTGCCATGGAGGCAACCCAAAGACACAGCTTAGAGTCTAACACAAGCATTAAAACACACACAAAAATAATTCTGATGCAGAGTAGAATGTAATAAATACTATCTTTTAAAAGATTAGGTTAAGTTAGATCTGTTTATACTAGTTAGGATTTGTCTCTATGTCCAGAGAGAGAAAGTATGGTATACTGGTTAAGAATTCACATTTTGAAGCCAGAGGATATGTTGCCAATAACTGGCTGTGTGGTTTGGGGCAGTACTTACTTAACCTTATGTGCTCAACTTGCTCATCTGTGAAGATGGAGATAATAAAAATGCATACTTCCCAGGGTTACCGTGAGGATTAAGTGAGTTAACATGGGAAGTGCAAGGAGAGTGCCTGGCACATGGTAAGCAACAGATAGGTGTTAGCCATTATTGCCTCATTGCCATCATCACCATCATCATCATCTCCACTGTCGTCTCCTATATTCAACTGCAAATTTCTGAATGACAGAAATCACAGGGTTAGTATCTCCCTGAACGTGTGTCAGCATTTGAGTGGAACAATAGCTAATCCGATACCTGGCTTATCCCTCACATTCGCTTCAGTATCAGTGTAGTAAGCACCTCTGTCTCTCCCCCAGGCCTTCCTGTGCTGGCACAGTGCCATTTCAGGTCAGTGTTCTAAAACGAATTGGCTGCGGATGACTGTATTGTGAGTCCTCAAGACCACCCCCAGGATTGATGATTCACTGGAGGACTCATAGGACTCAGCATCTCATCATCTAGTTTGGCTGTGACTTATTACAACAAAAGGACACAGCAAAATCAGCAGAGGAAGGAGGCTCATGGGGCAAAGTGCAGAGGAAACCAGGCCCTGGCTCTCCAGAGTCCTCTTCCAGTGGAGTCTCGCAAATGCACTCATTGCCTCAGCAGTGAGTTGTGACAACATGTGTGAAATATTGTCCATCAGGAAAGTTCATTAGAGACCCAGTGCCCAGGGTTTTTACTGGGATCTGGTCACAAAAATACCAACTGCCTAACATGCACAAAACTCTACACTCTCTGATGAAAAGCAGGTGTTGAGCATAAACCGCATTGTCTGCAAACCGTGTAGGCACAGCCAGCCATTTGGGGAATGGTGGGATGACTCCTGAAATCCAAATTCCCAGATGCGAGGCAAGGCCAGCCTTGAGAAGAGGCCTTTCTAAGGAGAGCAGTCTCAGGTCTGCTGTGGTGACTCCTTTCTGCACAATGACACAAGCTGAAGTCATATGTTGAGCAAGCTTTTGTCTAATTGGAGTTTTACAGGAAAAAGACAAATCCCATCCCTATTAGCATATTTTAAGCACTTCATAAAGATTTGGTGACGAAATAAGTGAGAAAGAGAGATTTGAGGCTAAAATTTTGAGAGGAAAAATAAATCAGAATTCAAAAGAGAATTTTGGCCTAAATTTTCCCATAATTTTTGCATTCAAAAGCTCACATCTAACATCTGTGTCATGCTTTCAGTTCTTTGTGACTGAAATGCACGACCAAGCGGAGAGGTTGGACATGTCCTGAGCCCCCTGTGCAGTGAGGGTGGGAGACCTAGAGAGGAGCATGAAGGCGACAGCCAAAGGGTGGTCTCTGGCCTTTGGACTCCACACCCCACATGTATTTCTTTCACACAAGAAAATGAAGCTCAAGGTTAAGAAGGCTCTCCTTGGCCTTCTCCTGTCCAGCTCTGTTCATGTTACATGCTCTTAGCATCAGCTTCTGTCCTTCCTTAAACTGGACAGGATTCCCTATACAGCTTTTAAAAGGGATCTGCAAGCTTAAATGTTAGTGTGTCTTGCCACTCTTATTCTATGTTTTTACAATTCCTATTTCCCGTTATCTCTTACTGTATTCACACCCCACTTCAAAACACCAGAGGGACATGATTGACTGGTGTGGTGTGTTTCCTCTCTGACTAAGGAGAAAGTTCATTGTGCCAGACTTCTTTGACCTTGCCATTTCATACTTAAAGTTTTATCTGTTTCATCCTTCTTCCAAGTGTTCATGCCCTAAGGCAGAGCTCAGACTCTGGACAAGGTTGCTCATGATAAAAATCCCAGCACTAACAGTTCTAGCTATTTGAATGGAAACTAGAAACTGTTCCTCAATATAAGAACAATAATAGTACCTATGTTGGTACTAAGTAGTACCTATCCCAGGATGTTTGTGGGCTTAACGGAAATACTGTATTATTGGTTCTAAAGTGCACCCCCACCGCATCCCCCCACACACACACACACACATTAGCATTTGTGAAATCAGCACACTTCTTAGAGTCACTGCTGCATCAGAGGTTAACTGGCAGCTTTTTCTTTCTTTGTGATATATTCAATAATGGTGCATCTTAAAATCAATGGCATCGTAGATTAGACAAAATAGTATTAAAAGTATGCAGCACTTAACACAATGCCTAGCAAGAAACAAATGTTCAGGAAGGTAAGTTGTTATTGCCGTTATCTATGTCTTTATCATCATCAAACAACGTCCCTCCAGGAAGGAGATCAGCTAACATTCATGTAGTGTTTTCTCTGTTAAGTTTCTAATTCTTAGAACACACAAGACAGATATCCTCATCCCCATTTTACAAGTGAGGACAGCGAGGCTCAGAAAGTCTGGGTAACTTGTCTTCCTGCACAGAGCTACTAAGGGCCAAACTTGAGAGTCTAGCCCAGGAGTTTATACACTATGGCCACCAGCCAAAATCAGCCAGCAGCCTTTTTTATATAGTCTATGGGTTGTAAGTGGTTTTTGCATTTCTTAAGAGTTGTAAAACATCAAAAGAAGGCTAATATTTTGTGACATGTGAACATTATAAGAAATTTAAGTTTCAGTGTCCATGAGTAAAGGTGTCATAGTCTATGGTGGCTTTTGCACTACAGTAGCAGAGTCAAGTTATTGCAGCAGGAACCACATGGCCCACAACACCTAAAATATTTGCCATTTGGAAGTTTGCCGACTCCTGGTCTAGTTCTTGGCACTCTGACATGTGTCCTTTTGAGGAAAGTGAGTATCTCGTTCACCTTTTTATCTTCCATACTTGGTAGGCACTCAATAAGTGTTTGGTAAGTCAAATTTCTATAATTGCTCTTAAGTCTAAAAAGTAAATCTCAAGTCATGCTGGTTACCATGGCACCAGATAAACAGCAAAATAAAATGAACATCTGTTCAAGGAGAGGAAAACCAGTTACAAAGACTCTCCAAGACATTTTTTTTACATAAGTTCACATTTGTGTTGCAATATCTCTTAGGGAGTAAATAAAATAAAGCAATTCCCTAAAAATAAGGCCACGTTCTCGGGAACAGCTGAATGGGTAAATAAGTTTCAGGTAGATATTTTGAGGAAATTGAACACTTGGTTTCCTGCCTGTCAGCCCTTGAAAGGTCTCCTGTGCCACTGTAGGACCAAATGTGAATGGCAGGGGGTTCAGCTGCCAGGAGACCTTTCAATGGACATGTGGAGAAATAAGTCCATAATGTTCTGGCTTTGAAGGCCTTGTTGGTTTCAAGAGATCAATCAAGTTATTAAAACTAAACCAGGATCGATGTTTCCTCTGCATTCAATGTTTACATGGTAGACAAGGGTAGGCACACTGACGGTCACTGGGGAAACTTGCTTAACTTGGAGTTTGAGCCAGTCATCAGACACATGGGCCCACTGTCAGGTGAGAGGCACCGAGGGGAGTGGGAAGCTCCACTACCTCAGACTAAAGAAGGGAGGTGGCATGGAGCACCCCGAGAGCTTCCTGTGGTTGCAGCTGCCTGGTACCCTGAGCAGCCCCAACAAGTTATGGCCCTCTCTCCTTGCCCACCTGGAGACAGCTTTCTCTCAAGTTCAGGGGTCCCTCGGGAGAGAGCCCATTCTTCACACCTGTGTAGAGAAAGCTTCATGCAAAGTCAGAACCAAGAGCCGAGGCCACTTGCCTTTAGATGTCAGCATGTACCCCCTCTACCCCTGTCAGACTCAAAGTTACTCAAGGACCAGCTCAAGATTCTTCAAAAGTTGTTTCAGTGTTTAAATTGTTTTATTAAATAATTTCCCTTTAAGTCATTTCCCTGAAAATTATAATTTTATAAAAGTTTTTTGTATTCCTAGATGTGGCTAACCACCTTTAGCTTTATAAAGGAAATCAATGGAAAAATAAGTTTGGGGGAAAAATTCCTAAGACTTCTTTTTGAAAATGGAAGCATATATTATATTCCATAAAATATTCAGTGGGTTATACTGTAGTCCAGTCTCTAATAGTCATCCTAATAAAATGGGATCTTTTTCCCTATAATTTGCCTCTTCTTCCAAAAGAAAAGTGTGATGCTTAACAAATATTAATTGTGGTTACAATGTACTGAGTTTTTCTTCTCTTTTCTCTTGAATGTAGAAGTATACCTATATGTGAAGGAAATTTTCACAAGAAAAAAGTTACACTTAAGATATATTAAAAACCATTTCTAGCATTGAAGCAATGTTGTTTCAACACACACACTTTTAAGTATGAAGCATTTCAACAGTCTTTGGGTTAACATGCTTGTACAGACTAGTCTGGGACCCTCAAAAATATGGCTTCTAAGTGAGAACCTAAACCTATGTTTACACCATCAATTCTAAAAAGCAAGTTACACATGAACTTTTGGAAAACATTTGTGAAGTGGATATTGCCTTGAATATAGCGTTGCAGGAAAATGACAGGGAGATAATGGTGATTTTTAAAATGCTAGGGATATAGTCTTTTTTTTTGTCATAGTTTTTTTTTTCCCTTCCTTTTATTCTTAATTAGGGACCCTGCAGGGTGGGACGTAAGATTCACTTGATTTTCTCAGTTCCCTTCTGCCTGGAACATCCCATCTGTCTTTAGAAGAAATAGTTGGAAGAGACTAGGAATTATCAGCTAAGCTAAATTATTTATGGGAATATTAAGAAGAAAAAAAGTAGTTTCTTAAAAAAATATAAACTTCACACTTTAAGAGACAGACATAATTAGGTTAAAAATAGAACTATCTCTGGGAAAGACCGTAGAATTTTAATTAGCTCATCACTCTAAGCAGTTCTGACGTGTCAGCAGGTTGGTCCCAGAGGGGATGCCAGGACTTCTGTGCTATATACACGTTTTTGTTGTTGTTGTTTGTAGGTTTAAGTAAAAATAGGAACTAATGTGCAGCCTAAACAAGCTGCCTGTAGAGCCTGCCTTCTGAACAACACTTATCTCAGGAACTAGAATAGCTGCCTACCCTATTTAGAACTTCCTCTTCCGTCTGGCATTTCCGCTGGCGCTTACTCTTTCCTGATTCATATTATTCTTGTCCCCTCACCACTTTCACAGCTAATGATTCCCCATTTTATTGGAATCTTTTTGCATAATTTACTGCATTGGAAGATTTAAGTTCCCTGAAATCTTACAGTTAAATTGCCTATCCTTTACTTTTTTTCAGCTTTTAATTTCTGTGACCCATTTTTTTGTTGAAATTTGGCCAACTTGACAGAAATGAAAGTTCTTTTTAAAGCAATGTTTCTGAGTCTTCTGAATCTTTTTTGGGTCAGAGACACCTCTGAGAATTCAATTAAAACTATGGGTCCTTCCCCTAGAAAAATGCATATCTAACACACACATACTCATACATGTAGAAATATGCCCATGCAGTTTTACATAAAACTGCAGAAAATTCATGACTATCTCTAAAACACATCTGTGGATCCCAGGTTGAAAATTTCATGGCCCCGTTGAGCACAAGGGGCAAGCATCCTGGAGGGGGCCTGACTTGTGTTGCAAATGCTGGGATCACGTAAAAGATGCATTACGTGAGGGCCAGAGCTGGGAGCATATTTCCAAGATGTAGGTGCTATGGAATACTGTGTCACATGAGCCAAAGATTCAAATTTTAGTTGAAATCTTATATTTCCAGAAAATATTTTTTGTCCAAAAGGATTGGAAGAGAGTAGTTGTGACCCCAGAAAGCCTCCCACCTTTAATGTCTACCCTCAGTCTCCTTGACCTTGCTGTAGCCCAGTGATGGGCGCTCGACATGACAGACCTTGGGCTACTGATGAAGATGCAGAGAGCCAGAAGTTTCTGTATGAGGCTAAGA
Organism: Eidolon dupreanum; assembly: GCA_028627145.1. Lineage (NCBI taxonomy): Eukaryota > Metazoa > Chordata > Mammalia > Chiroptera > Pteropodidae > Eidolon > Eidolon dupreanum. Next base: position 78,291,689 of record CM053502.1, read on the forward strand.
CAGCATAATAGGACTTAGCATTCAAGAAAAGATGACTTAGCCCAATGAGAAAGATGTGGAGACAAGTGCCTGGGTTTTGCCCTGTTCAAAGCAGAGGAAAGGTAGGTACTCAGTTGAGTCCCAGTCAAGGTCACTGGGGATATTGGGCAGGGAGCAACTATTCCCTTTTTTACCTTCTGTGACTGATTGTTAAGTGCTAACAGTCAGGAGTCCTTCAACAGAGCAGCCACTAAAAAACCTCACCTAGGATTCATTCTATGCCCTTCTGCCACCACTGGCTGTGAGACTTCGGGCAACCTGACTCACCTCCCTGAGCCTCAGTTTGCTCATTTGTGAGATGGGAATACTGCTTTCCTCTTGGGACTGTTACGAGCCCGTGTTGTAAAGCTGTGTAGTGAATGCCTTGCTCTTTGTCTACACTCCATAACCCAGAGGCAGCTCAGCTCTGGCCATTGTGGCCGTGGGCCTGCACTGCTTTCTGGGGGGCCATTGAGAGTAGGATGACCACAGAGCTATCTGCAGGCACTGTTGAGTCCAGGTTCTGAGGCCACAGCAGAATGGCCCTGCAGGTGCCATTAGGCCTGGCTTGCTAATGCCTGAGATGATGGTGTATAGAAATATATATTTTTGATGATGATCAAAGGACGAGTCTTTGAATACTCAGCTAACTGCACCAGCCTGACCCCTCATCCTGCCTCAAAAGTTTGGTGTCTGGACTGTTTTAGAAATGTGCTTTGAATTTCTGAAACCTCAGAGAGTGGTACTCTTGCCACTGAAGCAGCTACGACCTCCAAGAAGCCCAGGAAAGCCAAAAGTTCCATGGAAAAGAGCATTTCCTCTGAGCTCCACATGTACTTTCTCTAAAGATTTGAGATCAAAGATGTCTGGTGAAGGAGGGCAGAGATATCCCATCAGGGGTTCATGGGGCTCATTGAATGACTGCCACGTTTGTGTGTAAGGAGGATCCTGCTCATCTGCTCACTGCCTGAGACTTGGGATCATTCCTTGCCCTTTTCTTCTAGAGGAAATATCTAGGGTGATAGCTACAACACTGACAAATCTCAACAAAGTTTTATTTTTGAGTAGAGGATGGAATGGGGCATAGAGGTCACTTGCTTAACCTAGATCTCACCTACCATTGCTGAGATCCCTGTTGTCCAAGGAATGTGTGGCTTCAATTTGGGCTCAGCTCTGATTTAGTAGTCCTCTAAGACTGATATTTTGGATGGATGTTTCGCTTGGGGCGAAGGTCTGAGTGAGTTTTATGGACTTCAGCAAATGTACAGATCCTCTAGAAGTATTTTTCTATGTGAGGTATCTTGAGTAGCAGATAACTCAGGAAGAATTAGTTTTTATACATTACTGATGTTAATGATAATAATTTATTTTTTTGCGTCAGGAACTGTACTGGACAGTTTACACATATTAATCCCCCAACCCTTCCCCCCGCCCCTCCCCCCACACACAAAATACTGTGAGTCAAATATTGAATACTGCTAATAGATGGGAATACTGTGACTCAAAAAGTGGGCCCAGGCCACACAGCCTTATTGTGGTGGAGCCGTAGTTCTTAACCATGTCTTTATCACTCTGATTCCCAGGACCCTTCTGCCATTTCTTCTGCCATTTTATGGTGCCATAAACCTCTAACCCTATGCGTAACTGCTATGACAAGTTAAAGAAGTCAAAAAGTCAAGTAAAAGATTAAGAAACCAACATGTCCTTTGGTTGACAAATTAATAAGTTGTTTTAAATATAAAGTTTTCTGCTTTTCACTTTCCTTTTCGCCTCTGATGTTCCCAGAAGAGTCCAGGATTAAAGATGCTTGCATTACAGACCTGGTGACTATTTTTTTAATGTTTTTAATTTTTCAGGGGAAAAAAGCCCTGAGCACATGGCCCAATACTTGTCTTATGGTAACAGGAAAAAAATATTTTTAATGGGATTATTCTGGAAAATCCATGACAGATAGTTTCCATTGTTATAGGTTTAATCTGCGTTCTTTAATATTTAATTATTTGCCAGAAACCTATGAAATAGAGAATGTGTGCTCTCCACGGCGGGTGTTCCTGCCGACTTTGCTAAGTGCTGCATCTTTAGTGCCTAAACAGTGTGAGACGCACAGTGGGGACTTAGCTAGCGCTTAGTAACTGACTGGGCCTGATGTAGAAGCCAGTGTTTCAGGAAGGTAGGTTTATTGTGGTCTCCTCCTGAGTTTTCCTGAACCAGAACGGGGAATGGAGGGTCTGTCCGTCTGTAGCTGCAGCTGTTCGCAGCTGAGCCCTGCACCTTATTCTTTTACTCCTTTTATTTCCCCTTGGCTCCCAGTTCTTAGATTGCTCCCGGGAACTCTGAGCACCTTTCCCTCCCTCTAGTCTCCTCCACACTCCACAGCCAGAGTGACCTTTCTAAACCCACAACTATGTCACTCTTCTGCTTCAAGTGCTTTCAGGGACCTGGAGTCCAGTCTAACCCATGCCACCCCAGACAGTGGGCTAGCTTGGCATACTCCTGCCACTCCCTGAACTGCACTTCCCCTGCAAGCTCATCCTGAGTGGCAGCTCAGTCACTGGTATGGGATTTCGCCTCCTTTCCCGAGAGGCTCCCTGGCCTGGAGCAACTTCCCCTCTCCAGCTGCTTCTTAAAAGATGAGCTACATGTACTGACCCTTGAAATCCAGCAGTGGGGTCACCTCCTGATACCCTTCCTCACCTCTGTGTTGAATGTAGATTCCATTCCTGTGGCACCACATCACACAGTGTGACCTTGTCCCGCAGTGTGAGCAGGACACTGGGACAGGTGTGACCTCATCATGTAATGCTTTACAAGAGTTGGCCCTGACTTTGTTTCTTTTTTTTAAGAGGGAAATGACTATGAGAGACTCTTACCCTATGGATCTGAAAACCTGGATTTGAGTACTGAAATAAGGACTTCATTATCGATGTAACTTAGGGCACTTCAGAGAGCTAATCTTCAACTTTTTAAAGTATAAAATGAGAATTGTGCCTATTTTGTGTTACCCAATCACTGTAGGAATCAAATGTACTCATGCTGAATGGTTTTTCTAAGCTGAGGAACCCTATGCAGGTGTTTGGCTTATCACCACTGGGACATTTTTCTGTTTATGCCGAAGCAAGATAACATTGTATATTTGTGTGAAGATTGGACAATGAGCTTGTTTCTTCTTCATATGTACTTTACCTTTGTCCCATCCAAAGAGGCTCATGGAAGTGCCCCAGGAGTGGCATGATTCAGTTAGATACAAGGATGTCAGGCCAGGCTGGGTCCTCTGATGCCTGGGCCCATTGGCTGGCTCACATAAAGTCAGCACCCATCTGAGCCACCAACTAGACAAGACATGAATCTGCGGCTTAAAGTTGAAGAATGTTCTTTGACTGTGCCTGCTAGGTCGCTAATGCCCTGTGGGGTCAGCTGGTTCCTGGCTCTGCCTCATGTTCCTGTATCTTCTCAGAAATGTAAAGCTAGTATCCCTGAGTGGCCAAGACTCAATGGGCAGGGTCAGTGAAGTAATCCCTGAAGTGAAGTAGAGCAGAGGCCAAGACCAGTGGCTCCCACCACTGCCCTGAAAAAGCTCCCTTCTTTCTCCCTGGGGGGTGGTGGTGGTTGAAGCAAGGAAAAGCCAGGTGCAGTGCTATAGTTATCCTTTTTGGAGTGCCATTGGAAAGCAAGCAGACCTCTCAGTGCTGGGTGTGCCAAGTCCTAGTCAGGACATGGCTGCTGGGCCCCCACACTGGACCCAGGGCTGGCTGCAGGCAGCCACCTGTCTCTTCAAAGTGACCACTGACATCCAGGCAGTGAGTGGTGGTTGAACCCAAATTCCTTCCTATAACTTCTCCCTCACCCCTCCCTTTCTCTCCCCTCCTCCCTCACAGCCTCTCCTCTGCCTGTACCTTGGGGCATCATGGTTCCCTGAGGAAGAAGGCTGCTGAAGCTGCAACATCCCAATTGGGCTGCGTCTTATATCCTGTTTTGGCTGGTGGCCTAGCCCCTGGGACAGAGCCCCACAGGCCCCTCCCTGCCGGCCATCGGCCCTAATGTCACATGGGCTGAGCTCCCTGAGCTTCTCCCTGCTCCTGTGCTCAGTGAGGGCAAGTGACGGAGGCTACGGGAAAAAAAAAAAAACAAAAAACTGGTGGAAGGGAGATACAACTTCTTGTGTTTTTTGTTTGTTTTGAAACAACAGGAACTTAAGTCACAGGAAAAAGATGCCACTGCCTAAGTGTGCTGCACCTCACCTCCTCAGCCAAGGGGAAAGCCCATTTCTGATGCCCGTCAGGAGTTATGGGCAGTGGGCTGTGGTATGGGTCCCAGGGGTAGCAGTGAAGAGCCCTGGATAGACTTTCTCAGGGCAGGTGATGTGAAGCCATTGTGGGCATGGATCCAACCAACTGCTGCCAGCTTGGTGGGAAGTGGGGTGAGCAGAATGCTAACAGAACGGGAAACTGTTCCCAGCTGAGTGCCGGGCCAGTCAAGTGAGAATACGGATCAAAACTCAGTTCCTTTGCCTCTGAGCAGTTTGTTGTTGAAAGGCTGTTAACTGGCTGAGGCTGTTTAATATTTCATTCACATATGCACATGGAAACGAAGAGGCTGGCCTGTGGCAGAAGCTGGCAGGGTGCATACAACAGCACCGTAGTCCCCCTCCTGAGCAATGGGAAGATAGAGACCAGGTTCATCACTGAAGGACTGGGGATCTCCACTTGGCCCAGAGTCTGGTCCTGTACTGCCTTCCTGAAAAGATGGATCTGGTGGCTTTGTTGGATTCATGAAGCCTGGCCCCATGAGCTATCCCAGGAGGAACATGGCCCTTGCCTGTTTAACAGCTGTTTGGGTCAGGAATTTAAGTACACTTTAAGATAATAGTTGTTGTTGTTGTTGTTGTTGTTGTTGTTGTTATTGTTAGAGGTTCACGGGGCCTTTAATTTGCTGATATGCACATGAATCTGTGAGAAAGGTATACGGAATCTTTTTCCATGTTTCTCTTGTGTCTGTGTAACAGCACGAGACTGCGATATTTAGATGTGGGGTATTTCTGGATCTGACTGCATTCAGGGTAGTGACTGTGTCTTTATGTTTTTGGCTGTTAGCATGGGGATTGGCTCATATGTCACACTTCATTAATGTTGTTTATTGCACAAATGCCTTTTGTTATCAAGACAGCATTGTGCTTCATATTGCCCCCAAAATGTGATTGAACAGAAAGAGTACTGGAAACAAATCTGTGGAGGGTTTTTCATGAATCACACAGGGCTTGCTGTTGCCAAGACTGTGCTCTTGGGAGTGAGGTGTGACCGATGTGGAGAAGTCTCTCCAGACCATTGCCCCAGCCCTTCACCCTCTATGAAACTGGGGATGGAAGCAGAAGTCTGGAGACCCAAACCCCAGAGTTTTGGAAATGGAACTGATGACTGGCACAGTCACCACCTCCTCTTGGGACCTTGGCCTTTGTGATCTTGCGTGGCTCCTGAACTTCAGACACCTCCATCACTGTGACATGCTGGTTCTTATGAAGCCATTATGATGCTCTTTGATGGAACTTAAGGTGCTTAAAGTTATGAGAGAGAACAGGATGTGGGAGAAAATAGTGATTAGCACAGATTTAATTCATCCAACGTTTTAAAAAGGTAGATGATGTAGGAATCATCAAGCTCCTTAAAAAGGGAGGACTTGTAGGACCCAGCATCCACCATCTTGAAGTGCCATTTGGTTAGGTTTTTGGTAGAAGGGTGATACAGACAGTATGTTCTGTGAGATGCAGCCTCCTTGATAGGAAAGCCCTGATTTAAATCACAGTTTGGTCAGGTCATGAGTCATTTGAGCAGTTTAACCTGCGGCAGGCATAAAATGCATAGAAATAGAAAATACATGAACAATGAAAATATAAAACATGGATGCTCTCTGTGGCCTGGACATAGGGTTCCTCCAGCCTCGCACTGCTGTGCTGTTGTTTGCACCCTGCTCTCTTACTAACCCCCGTTTCCTCCAGCTCACAGAGCCCCCTTACCCCTGCCCCAGGGGAGTCTCCTTCAGATTGGTACAGGCAGGACACTCACATCACCAGGGGTCTGTATTGGAGGGCACTTACCTGCATGGAGGTTGTCTGCACCTCTGTCCTGCCTCCATCACAGAGGGCTCAGCTCACGGTCCTCTTTGCTTCCTAAGTAACGAGGACATTGTCTATGGCTTAGACAAACAATTACACAGAAGTAGGTGGAAACATAGAGACGTGTGGAATGAGATTGTCAGGGATGACCTCAGGCAGGAGAAAAGGCCCTGAAACATCCTCCCCCCTGCTATTGAGCTGCTGCCTGAAATCTGACTGTAGAATGTAATTCTCTATTTTAAGCCACAGATGAGACTTGACCCCTGAGAGTGGTAACATGACAAGCTCTATGAATCACTCCCACCTCTGACTGAGTGACTGATTTTATCTGATTCTTCTGAAGAGACAGGGGACAGTGTGAGAATCCTTATGTGGGTAGGATGGGGTAGGCACAGACTGGGGGCCAGAGCCCCCAAAGGCAAATAGGCCTCCTTGTTGGGGTTTGTTTGTTTGTTTGTTTGGACGGATAGGGATTTTTTTTATTGTAGTAAAATACACACAAATTTTACCATTTTAACCATTTTTAAGTATACAAATTGGAGGCATTAAGGACATTCACATTGTTGTACTACCATTCATTCATCTTCAGAAATTTTTTATCTTGCAAAACTGAATCTCTATACCCATTAAACTATAACTTCTCATTCTCCCTCCTGACAGCCCCCGGCAACAACTTTCTGTCTCAATGAATTCGACTACTCTGGGTATTTCATATAAATGGAATTCTACAATATTTGACCTTTGGTGGCTGGCTTATTTCACTGAACATAATGTCTTCAAGGTTTTTCTCTGCTGTAGCATACGTCAGAATTTCACTCCTTTTTAAGGCTGGATAATATTTTATTGTATGTATTACCACATTTTGTTTACCCATTCATCTGTCAATGGACACTTGGATTATTTCCACCTTTTGGCTATTGTAAATAATGTGGCTAGGAACATGAGTGTACAAATATCTTCTGAGTATCTGCTTTTAGTTATTTTGGCTATATACGTAGAAGTGGGATTTCTGGATCATATGGTAAATTCTATGTTTAACTTTTTGAGGAACCGCATGTTATTTTCCACGGTGACTGCTCCACAAGCAGTACACAAAAATTCCTTTTTCTCCACATTCTTGCCATCCTAATGAGTGTGAAGGGTTATCACACGGTGGTTTGCATTTACATTTCTCAAATAATTAGCAACGTCTAGCACCTTTTCCATGTGCTTTTTTCTATTGGCTGTCTGGATAACTTCTTTACTTTCCATTTTGTTTTAAACTTGCACTCAGGATACTTATTCAGGTGGATATTGATGCGTGTGGCCTTAGAAGAAGCACTCAATGAAGGAAGATAAATGTGCTGGCCAGCTAGCATAGCACAGCAGCAGTCATGGTCTGCTCAATGGGGGCGAATCCTCAATGAGATGCTCATTCTTGTACTGCGCTAGAGTGAGATGAGGTTCAGTTGCTGTGTTCCTCACTTTCCCTTCTCTGTGCCCACCCTTTGCTCAGTTGAATGATCCGTAATACTGGATGTGACTTGTGTTGTCTTATCTCTCTCTCTGTGGCACTAAATTAATAAAAAAGTTTTCTGCTTTACAATTGTGTAATTTGGACTCCCTGTCTTCCTGTCATCCTAAACGACTTAGATGCACAGGAGTAGGGGGATGGGAAGAAGGGGATGGCAGACCTGACTGGAAACACCATAGGTGTGGAGACCTTGTTCAGGTGATGTTGGGGGGACAGTAATCAAAGGCTGTCCAGGATGCTGTACATGAGGAGAGCCAGAGCTTCTCTTTTAATATCTGCAAGCGTCCACCAGGTTCCCAAAGGCAAATCCCTGCTCTCCTTTTTCTCTCTGAAGCTGTGGCTCCTGGTGTTGTCATTAGTTGATGAAACAGAAACCCTCCTGGGGACTTTTTGATACTGATAACCAAACCTATTCTCTCAGCCTCTTCTGCACAGGCCCTCTTTCCAGTTAGTTGCTTCTGCTGGAAACTCTCCTCCCAGCTCCCTCTCCTCCCTCATCACTCACAAAGCAGGACAGCCTTACTTTCCTCTTAAGGTTAAGTTCAAAAGCTGCTTCCTCTGAGAAGTTATCCCCAGAGTTCACTCCCTTCTTTGCACTGCCAGCATGCGCATCACGCTAGGTACAGGCGTCACACCCAGTGCACCTTGTCTCATAGTCATGTGTCTCTTCAGGGCCAGCACTGCAGCTTACTCATCTTGGCATCTCCCCTGGCAAAGCTCTACTGCATAGTCCTTGCTGAATAAACGAATGGGATGCATTTATTATGGGCAGCTATCCTTTCATTTTCCGTTATTCACCATTATTCAGGATTTTCTCTGAATCAAAAGCTGGGCATGGGACGTTGAATAAGAACACACTTCCTAAACTCAAGAAGCTTTTAATTCAGTAACCAGAAAGGTCAATTCTAAATTTTTATTTATGACATGCTTTTAAATATATTTTTGATATTTAGAAAGAGGTAAACAACAAAGTATATGAAGTTCTGTCTGAAATAGTTGAAATCTGTAGCTAATGCAGCCTGTAGGAAGCAGGAAAAACATACCTACTCTGTGCATGGAGTCATTTCCTCATGCTGACTGATAAGGAAAATTATCTATGTACTATTGCTGAGCCACTTGCGTTTACATAAGAAACTGTCTGGATAATTATTGGCAAAGACTTTACAAGGCTGTGACAAGTCCTCCCAACTAGCTGTTTGCTCTGGGGGTTTTGCAGTGCAGTTGACCTTTGCCTAAGGTAAGAGAGAATTTGTTTGGCAAAAACAATGACAAATATTCCCATGACATTTAAATGTTGCTGGATTTTTGAGACTGAGAATGTGATGTGGGCACTGCATAATATGTGAGCATCTCATACAGAGCCTGCCTTGTTTCTTGTTCTGTTTAGATTTTCTCTTCCAGGTTGCATTTCTATGTTGTCTGCTTAATGATTGTGCGTTCCAGGCTACCACAGCCTCTGGGTTTGGAATCTAGAAGCCTGTGCCTGTGTTAGAGGCGCCACTTTGCATCACTGAGTTTGTGAACTGACCTTCGAAGGTGCCATTTCCCATCTTAGAAATGGGGATAATACATGGTATCATTATTTATAGAATTTGGTGAGAGCTTATGAGGTAATATGTCTAAAAATACTTTGAAGGGCTTGAGTGTAACCATGCCCCTTATTATGGATGGTTGTTGCTATTAAGGGCCCGATTTCATTATCCAGAGGTCCAGGCCAGCTGATCGTCACTACTGAGCCAATGGGGAGGGAGATGACATGGTTACAACAGAGCTTCAGACTTGCGAAGAACTGTCCCACATGGATGGGGTCCTGGCCAGGGGGTTTAGTTGTAAAATACACATTCCTGTGTCTTGAGCTGAAGATTTGCCCAGTGAAATGGAGAAGCCGATGGGATGGTGGTATGGAGTGGCTAAGTTTAGGGTCAGCTGTACTTTCAGAAGCAGATGTGGAAGTGAAAGGCTGCCAAGATCACTGCTGAGGTTTCCCCTTCCTGAGAAGTTTGCTACTGTCTCCAAGATGCGGGTGTGGCCCTTTAACCTTGCAGGCATTTAGGCTGGATTTAACACACTGTTTTATGATCTAATTCTGTCAGCTGTTTAGTTGCTTACACCTTCCTGTTGAACGGTTCCAGTAGCCAGCAGTCCAAATCCCAAAGGTTGGTGTGCTTAGGAAAAGTACTCAGAAACAGCATGTGTGCTTTGATTTCTTTTATTATCATCAACTATGAAATATCTCTAACATCAAACATTTAAGTACTTACTACCCAGACTCAGAAGCAAAGCACATTAGTTTAGTCCATCCCTCTTGCCCCACATCTTCCTCTCCTCATTTTCCCAGAGTCATCTGTGTTGCTGTCTGTTATTCCCATGAATTTCCTCTAGTTTTACCACACCTGTATTCATTCCTCAGCAGTATTAGAATGCTGAATGGTATCATTTTGCCTTAAAAAAAAAAAAAAAAGACTTTAAATAAGTTGTATCGTACTGTATTTGTCCTTCTGGAGTTCCTTTTTCTTTTCTTTTTTAAAACAGCATTAAGTTTGGGAGGTTCCTCCATGTTGACATTGGTAGAAGGAACAAACTAGAGCTGGGTCAAGTTTGATAGTTGGGTTTACTTAGGCCTTGACTTAAGAAATAGCAAAGAAGTATAATAGATGAGCCAGAAAATAATGTGGCTCTGTTTCCTCTATGGTGAAATTAAATTTTGGAAGGCTCATAAAGGAGAAACTGAGCAACTAGTGACCTAGCTCAGTAGCCTGAGTGGGGCTGATATGGGAGAGGGTGTGAGGGCTCAGATGAAAGCCCGGCTTTCAGTGCAGTAACCTTGCCAGGACTTCTTCACACAGTAATTTCCCTCTGCCAGCAACTCCTGCTCTCTTTCTTTCTGTTGTACAAATGGTAAGAGAGGGGTGTGTGTGTGTGTTTATTAGGGAAAGATTGCCATGTTGCCAAAAATAGGATATGAGGAATCAGTGAACAGGAAATTCATCTTTATCCTATTTTTTATTTTAAGTTAAAGGCTTATTACTATACATAATAAATTAATTCTCTAATACTCTTATTTCTGATTTTCAGTTTTTAAAGAAGAGGAAATTGATGGTTTTAGAGCCTCTCTGTTTATAATATTTTATTTTCACCATGTAAAGGTGAAGAGATACTAGTCAGTATTTGGGAAGGAAATTATTTTTTCGATTGATGAGGGCAGTAACCACAAAAAGGAAACCATTTCTAAGTGGGTAGAGGCTGGGAACGAAAGGTAAAGATTTGAGCAATATAGGTAGAGAGGCCCCGTTTTTTCTTTTTTTTCTTTTTGTAAACTCAATTATAGAAGCCTCAGTATTTTTCCAGTTTCCTAAAGGAAAAGGTGCAGCACAAAGGCATCCAAATGCTTCATGCTTTTAGGGACAGAAATCAATGCTGCAACTCTCTGACCTTCAGATCATTACTTTTTCCATTACACCGTCTTGCCCACTCATGAACTGACAAAGCTACCTTCTTAATTGACTTGGGAGGACATGTTTTAATTAAAGAAGATGACAGTGAATTATCAGCTTCAGTAACCAATTACATGGTAAATTGGCCCAGTATAGTACCTTCCCACTGTAAACATTCACTAATTATTTGATTGATTAGTAGGAAATTAGAGATGGTGTGGATAATTGAAATCTAAGCAACCCCTCCAATTTCTGTCTTCCCCCAGCACTCTTAATGGATCATATGCTGAAATGCAGAGCCCACGTTTCAGTCACCCATGTAGTTCATCCACTAACAAATGATTTATCTATCATTTATTGAGTGCTTCTTGATGTTGGGGCTCTAAAAAGGAAATGACATTGAGGTGCACAGAGTCTCTAATATGACTGTGGCGACGGACCACACTGTAGTGGTTGCTGTGATGGAAGCACATACTAAAGGCAGTGGAGATGCACAAGAAGGAATCTCAAGCTTACTGAGACTTTTTTCTTTACCCAACCTACCTTCATGTAAAGGTGCTATTTAATAAAAGGAAGGAGAAGGGAGAGTTTCTAAGTGCTGTTATTTACTAGCTTCTTGGCAAATGTGCTGTCCCTGTTGAGTTTACCATGGAGGTGTCTTGAAAGGAATGTCTTTGCCCATCTGGTGCCATGGCTGTGTCTGGGGGGAAAGGATGAGTTCTGTCCTGTCACGCTAAGTGGTCTCTGTGTTTCTGGTTTGAAAATTTCCCTGAGCCTTTCATGTGGCTCTTGGTTTGACCATGCCAACTCCAAGGAAAAAAATAACTATGATCATCATTGAAATTCCCACAAGCCATTGAAGGCAGCCAGGGAGGTGTACCTAATCGGAAAGGTGGTTTTACCACCTGTCACTCCAGGGATACATCAGAGAATGCAGTCAACCTGCCAAGGAATGATATTTTTCCCACTGTCTTCCTAGTAAAAGCAAAGCCCTCCCACCCCCCACCCACAGGAAATCTGGAAAAATCACTGGCTGGAGTTTAAATGGAGCCTCTGCTCGTACCTTCTTCAGCACTGTCTTGTCCTGGGAGACGTTCACAGAAGAGAATGGTTTGCCTCTACTAAGGAAGAGTCTGTGGGGCCTCCCTGAGTCATGGACCTTGGGGACAGTGATCTTCGAAGCAGAAATTATGTGAACATGTTTGGGTGGCAGAAAAGACCATGTCAGTCAGAGCCTCAGTGAGGGGAAGAGGAGGGTACACCCCAACCTGGGAAAGCAGTGCTTGATCGGTTCGGTGATTTGAGGACAAAAAATCCAGTAACTCTAGACTTTTGGTTTTCAGTTGAACTTTTTTCCTGTTGTTTATATCTGTATGATTTTGACAAGGGTGATAAACACCTAAATTAGAGCAGTGTTATATTTCAAAGCCCAGCACCAGGGTCTCAGCATTCTTGGTTGGGTGTGATCTAGGCCGTGAGGCTGAATGACTTGGGAGAGAACTTGAAGAGATGCAGGAAGCAAGAAGTTGTTAAAATGAACTGCCATAGTTAAAAATGAATGTGGCAACCAGGAGAAGTGGGGGGTGGAGGCACCTCTTACCTGGAGTCCTGGCTGTGGTGTGTCTAATAGACAGAGCCACTCCCTTTTTTGTTCAAATATCAGAGAACCAGGTTTTGGTTTGGGCATGTAGGTGAAGACCCCAATTATATGCTTTTTGCAGCCCTCTGCCATCTTTTCTTCAAAAAGAAAAAAGATTATTTTTTGAACAGTAGCATTTCTTATGCTTAATTTTAGAAGTAGAGCACTGGTGAGTTTTAACATTGCCCAATGAATTGTGGGAGCAGTCAGTATTTGAGCAGTAATTATATTTACTTATCACCTTCATTTTTAAGTAAGACTTTTTACCCTGTTCCTCAGCAACAGAATTCTGTTGAAACAAAGCTAATCACCAGCAATAGGAAGGATGCGTGGGCTAGCTAACAGTCTCTCAGATATTTGCAGTGCCCTCAGCTTGTCAACATGTTGGAGTGGAGTGTGTTTCCAAACTGTTGTTCAAGTGCCTTTCTTGCTATATGTCTTTCCTTCTCTCAGCAAAATCCCTCATTCAGATTAGTGACAGAATTGTAATTGTTTTTAAAAACTAGTAAGCAACCGTAGTCATTTTCAGAACTCAAAGAAATTTGCGGCTGAGACTTTGGGAATTTTCACAGAATGTGAGAATATGATTTAAGAACCCAAGGGAGTCCATTTTTCATGATTCAGGTGAGTCCCAATAAAGGTTTCTGATTTACAGATGGAAAAATGAAAATGAAGTGGAGGCAAAGATCACAGTCTGTAGAAATTAAACCCTTAAAGTAGGCTTTCGTTCCCTTTTGCTGTAAACCATTGTTTCCCTTCAAGCTTAATGCTCTAACACATTTGCACACTTCCCCCTCCCTCCCTCCTTCACACATATGCGTGTGTTTGTCTGTGTCTGTGTTTTCCTTGTCAGAGTAGGAGGGCAAGAAGGACTTACACATTTCCTTTTACAACCTGCCCCTCTCCATGGCGCCGACACGCCAAGGTTGTATCTTTGCCGCGGTTGCCCAGCCTCTGGCGTGCCATCAGCCCTCCCAGGGGACTTGGATTTCAGATGTTGAAGAAGGAGCAGCCCTGCCAGCTGGGCCTCCAGAGTGATCATCAACCCTGAGTGTTCCTCCTGCTTCTTGTTTGCAGAGAGAGGCCACAAGGAGAACTGGGGCAGCCTAAGGGTGGTCCCACCATCTGCAGGGCACTTTGCAGGCCTTGGCATTGTTTTCTGTCATTCTGCTCAGGTGGGGGCATGCATATCTGATAAGAATGCATTATTGCCAGCGTCTCCTGGCTCAGACCAGAAGAAAATACCCTGTCTCCTTGGCTACCTACCATTTGGTACCAAATAGCAGAAATAGTGCCGCCATAGGCCAGTTGCCGTGGGACTGTATGGGGGCCGGTGGGGAGACGTGCTACTGAATTTTCAGAGTAGCCAGTGGCTGTTCCTGGGCTAAAGCCAGGAGCAGCAAAGGGGAGAGGCTGCTAGAGCTGCTGGGGCGGAGCGGGAATGGGGGTGGAAAAGCAACAGAGGGCCTATTATTTGGCTATGATGGCTGCTCATTAGTCCTGACTGTACAGAGTTGGCTGAGTGCTCCACACTGGCCTGGCGTTCTCAGACAGAATCCCGGGGCTGTCATTCAACGCCCATCTCAGCCATCCCACCGCCAGAATATTTTGAGATTTGTTTTTCTGCCAGCATTAGTGAGAATATCAGATTACTTTTCCCCTTACCTTTTCCTTCTCATCTCTTTTTTCTACCCCAACAGGCTAAATCCCCAGGCCTTTTGCACCGTACTCTGATTACACTGGACAAAGCCCATCGGCTGGAAAGCTAACAGGCAGATTTCTTTTCTGTCCAGTGTGGGCTTCACAAAGGCTGGGGGCTTTAACTGTGGGGCCTCTCCAGATCTCACTTCCTTTCCTGTAATTCTATACAAATGGTATTAGTCTTTTACCAGGTCTTTGTCTGCAGCCATTCTGAGGGTACTTTTCATCTGACTTTGGTTTCTTAAATTTTAAGTGAAATTTGTTCTGATCAGCCTGGTGTTATTTCATGTAGAGTAAATGCCAGCTCACGATTATAATTTACTAAATGCAAAAGGGATGATTTTTTGAAAAATCTTTCTTTTCCACTATAATCAAATGCCTCAATAAGAGAAGAGCATTAAAATTTGAAATATCCTTTGATGGTACTAAGTCATTGTTCTTGTAATACATGAGTGAGAAGGGCTACCTCCCCATACTCTGAGAAATTCCATTTGTGTTATCTCTCTGATGTGAAGATAGCTCAGCCTCCCTGGAGGAGTCTCTTCTCATAATAAAAATCACTATTTTCAATGAGTAATAAGTAATATTACTCATTTTTCTATTATAAACTGAAGTAAAACTAAAATAGCCTAGCTCTGACAACCAATTTGACAAATTGATCAGATAATTCAGTCTGCAGCTACCAAAATGCTTCAGAGCATATGTCCTCAAACTTTTTGCATAGGGGCCAGAAATTTAGTATTTTAGGCTGTGCAGGCCATACAGTTTGCATTGCAGCTCCTCAGTGCTGCCATTCTAGTGCAAAATCAGCCATAGACAATCTGGAAATGAATGAGCATGGCTGTGGTCCCATAAAGTGCATTTGTAGACACTAAAATTTGAGTTTCTCATACATTTCACATCAGAAATATTTTTTTTTTGATTGTTTTGAACCATATAAAAATATAAAAAAACCACTCTTAGCTCACAGGTTGAATAAAAATGAGCGGCAGTTTGTACAAAAACAGGCAATGGGTGGGCAAGATTTGGCCCACAGGTTATAGTTTTCTGAACCCTATTTTACACTTGATCTTAGCCAAAAGGCTGGGATAAGATTTTGAACCATACTGCATTTTAAATCTGTAGTTCATAATGCATTACTGAGTTATGAAGTCCATTTGGGGAATTCTTTCCAGGATTCTAAAAGAAAAAGAATAGAATTTAATACATCACACACAATAAAGGTTAAGTACTGTATCATGAAACTTTTGTTATGTGTGTGCGTGTGTGTGTGTGTGTGTGTGTGTGTGTGTGTGTGTGTAATGGGTCACTATGCTGTTAAGTACTTGGAAAGAATTTTATATCAACCATGGTTCCCCTCCAGGTCCCCCAGACTTTTGTGTACCCTGAGGAACACAAGATTCAGTATCAGTAGAATGCTAGTATTGTTAGCCTACAAGAGGGGACAGAAATGAGTGTAGTCACTTTTCTTCATGTATTAGAGGAATTAAGACTCCTAGCATAGGTTCTCTCTCCTAGGTCTATAGCCGGAGAGAGAGATGGAAGCAACAAGAAGATATCTATTCTTAAGATATTGGATTGTTTAGGGCCCTGGCCACTAAATATGAATTTCCTGCTTTCATGTTTTACTTATTTCTAAGTAGTTCCAAGAATTTATCTTCATCTCTCTGAACTTCTGTCTCCCCAAACACTTGGTTGGGTATTCGATATTATTCATCAAGTAGAGATACAATTGTATGTGGGAAGAGGGGTGATGTATTTCAGTCTGATAAAAACTACTCATGCCAACCATGACTGTTAGCCTAGCTGCAAGCCAGGCTGTGAGGAGGTAGAGGAGAAAGATAGAAGGAAAATTTTGGCACTCTAATAATTCAGGGCCCACAGGGGATGCCCTGGGGATGATCCACATCGTATAGAGGGTTTCAGAAACTCCAGGGGCCAGAGGGCTGCCCTGGGCTTTGGCTTTGTGCTTTGGTGGCCAGAGTCAGTTGGGCTGAAAAGTCTTCTAGTAGGTAGGATAATGATGGGGGAAGGGAGGGAGAGAGAGAGACTCTTGGGTTCCTGCCTTGGACCAGCTCTAGAAAATGGTGTGAGGAGGAAAAAGGAAAGGTAGGGAACACAAAGATGTTTGAGCATTCACACTGGATAGTCTGAAGCCCCAGCTCAGCTCTATGCTTCTTGATGGTAGGCTCCTAGAGGGCTCTGGGTTTCCCAGCCCTGACAGCCACTGGAGAGAAAAGTGAAGGCTCAGGCACAAGTAGCCCTGAGGCCACTGGATGGTTCTGATCTGATGAGTGGGAAATGCTCTGTTATTAGCCATTGGGAGAAAAGCCGTGCAGGTAGAACCAGAGGGAACCTCATGCTTCCTGTTCTCCTGATCAGGTGATGCTTGTGGCTTTATTGTTTACCCAGAGAGAGAAATGTTTACTCTTCTGAAGGGATAATGAAAGATTAGCTTCTCTTTCCCTGAGCATTTTCCAATTGGATTTGGAGTGAGTGAACAGGACTGTGCTGAGGTGCCTAGATTCAGGTGTTGGGCAGGTGAATCCTGGGAGTGGAGAGAAGCACTACACCTGCCTAGCTCAATATCTAGAACATGGTGGACACTCAGAAGATTGCTGAATTAATAAATGCAGAATGCAGGATATGTCATTCTGTCAACAGGGCCAGTTTCCTATGTGTGTACTCATTTAGATGAACAGATGTAAGCCAGTAACCAGGCAGTGGCCTAGCTAAATAAAGAATCCTGAGAAGAAGATGAAGAAAGTTCAGACTGCTGTTGTCACTCTAAAGAGATGGGCACAAATCAGCCAGAATATACCCTTTAGATACGTAAGAAGATAAAATGGGAGCTCAAAGGAAATATAACCCCTGCCCCAGGGAAGATGGTTCTTGGACCTTGGTTTAACATTAGGACCTCAAAGAAAGTCCTAGCCACAGCAGTCAAGACAAGAAAAAGAATTAAAAGGTATCAAAATTGGAAAGGAAGAGTAAAACTGTCCTTATCTGCAAATGACATGATACTATATAGAGAGAACCCTCAAGAAGCCACCAAAACACTATTACAGCTAATAAATGAATTCAGTAAAGTGACAGGATACAAAATTAATATTCAGAAATCAGTTGCATTTCTATAGACCTATAACTAATATACTTTTATGTTAACTGTAATTGAAAAATTTAAAAAATGAATACAGTTAGGACTCCATAGGTTGGAGTAGTTGTACCTGGCAGTGGTCAGCAACCAGCTTCCTCCCTCCCTTCTCTACTTCCTTCTTTCCATAAGCACAGAATACCTGTAATGTGCAGGCCCTGAGGGTTAGAGATATGATATTAAAGAAGACAAAAATAAGATTTCTTTCCTCCAGGAGCCTTAAGTCTAGGGCAGGAGACAGATATTATATAGATAATCAGATATATGTATCCCCCAGCTGGGACAAGTGCTATAAAGGAGGAATCTAGGGTGTTATGATAGAGCATGCAGAGACCTGAATGAGATGAGGGAGCAGGGACAGCACTTCCTTCATGTGGGATCCTGGCGTCTTAGCCAGGGGGAAGGACAGGAGGAGAGCATCCAGGCAGAGGCATCAGCACCATACTTCCCAAGGGTGAGAGAGCTTGGCCTTTGAGCGGTAGAATGAAGGACTCCCGGCCATGGCCTGAGCAGGGCAGTGCAGACCATGTAGGAACTCCTTGGCCATGCCTCAGTGAGACTTGGGAGTCTCCTGGGTAAAGACTTGGGATTCTCTGGCAGAGATTAGAGGAATAATGGGATGATACCAGATTGTGTCCTAGAAAGATGACTTTAGTTGAAGTATGAATGGGAAATTGGGAGGTTGGAAGGCCTTGACAGTGCCACTGTAACTGGCCAGGCAGGTGGTAACAGCCGACCAAACCAGGGTAGGGGCAGGCCAAGAAGGAAAGGAGACAACTTGGGTGTGGCAGTGGAGAGAGAGTGACCAAGCTTGGGAGGAGGACAGTGTCAAAAAGAATCACCAGGTTTCCAGCATGAGCTGCAAGTGAGAGCAGATGCTAATTACTGAGAAGGGGAGTCTGGAAGCGAAATAGCGTCAGAGGTCTGAGAGATCCAAACAGAAGTCAGAGGCTTTTGGGAATTCACGCCATGGTGGGATCCTGCCTCCTTTTACCCAGGGAGGTGACAAAGTTTTTCTGTTTAGGTGAATTTCATACTCTACAATTTTGCCATCGGAAGTAAATCAGCGTTCATCCTAGGTATCGGCAAAGGCAGAATATTTGTAATAGGAGGATTGTGATATGCAAAGGCACAACAGAAAATAAACTGGACAGCACATATGAGGGACAGCAAGAGAATGAGTGCAGCTTATTTGGACTCGCCAGCAGGTGGTGGGGAAGGTACAGCTTCAAAAGTAACCGGAGGCACTAGAAGCCCAGCTAACGTAAGAACTGATGCCAACAGATGGCTTTAAAGAACTACATGATTGTTAGGAATGATCTCACAAGCTGAGTGGCAGAAGGGAGAGGGTGAAGAAGGGAACTCCGCCTGAGCTGGAGCAGCAGCGGTAGAAATGGGGAGGGCAGTCAGATCTGAGAGGATTTGTAGGGAGAAAGCTCGCTGGACCCAAAGGCTGAGTCAAGGTAGGAGGAGGAAGAGGCCCCCAGGCTCTCAACCTGTGGCGACTCAGGTATGTGTATGTCGCTAACAGACATAAAGAAGTCCGTGGGAGAATTAACTTCTGTGTGGGGTGGGGGTGGAGGCTGATGGTGACTTGAGTTTAGATGTGGAATAATATTGAGTTTTAGGTATGGCAGAAACTTGCAAGGAGATAAAGAGAGATGCAGAGCTGGAGCTAAGGGGGAAGAGAGCTCTGGCAAGTCAAGATGACTCCATTCACATACTGGAGGGGCGTCCATGCCCTCTAACAGAGAGGAGCTCGTCTTTGGCTTTGAGCAGCTGGAGTGGGGAAGAGTTTCAGTGGGACCAGGCTGAACCACCCATAAGGTGTAAAATGCCGAAGTGGAAGACCTTTAGTTGCAATAGAACAGCTGACCACAAGCATGGGTACCGTGTCACTTTGGGATCATGCAATAGTCAAGAAGGCCACAGCAGACTACACACTTTAGAGAATAGGACCAAAACAAGGGAAAGTCTCAGCTGCATATACAGCAGGTTATAAACATAAAACAAAAACAAAACAAAACTTGTTTAGCATCAGGTAGGCCAGTTTTATTACATGACTATTTGGGGCAGAATTGTTTCTGCATAACAATAGAAATGTGTTTCTGTAGTCAGCAGCTCAGACCTTGTGGGACATGCCAGGTGGAATCTGTATCAATACAAGTTCCAGGTCTCATCCTGCAAAAAGCACTGTGTTTTTAGAAATATAAGCTACCTATACTCCTTTATAACTTAAAAGTGAGTGGTTTCCCTCCAAGAAACTGTTTTCTTCGGGCAAATGAAGATAGACTGTACAAACCTCGAACATGCCTTTGTATTTGTTTCTCAATTATTTGAATCTCTGTGGCCACTGAAACACCTCTGTGTGCTAATTCCCCAAACACTGATGCCAAGATTTGAGAATAGAAGTGACACTAAATGAAAGAGTGTAAAAAATTCATACAAAGCCCCAGTTGGACATAGGGACATACTTATTACAGACTTAGTCATGGATCTTTTGTCAAGTAATAGACAATAAATATCGATTTTCTTTTTATAAAGGCAACTTGCTTGGTGAAGGGTCTGCTTGATTCCTGATACTTAAAATTTACTGAATAATTTACTAAGACTAAGGAGATATTGCCTCATCTCTAGCTCCCAGAACTGCCGAGAAGATAGCATTCCCAACGTGTTTGCTTCTAGCTCTGGAAATCCCTTTACTCCATTTTAAGGAGGCAGCAGGTGAATAGCTTTCAAGAAGCTTGCTTTTGAGGCTATAAGGACCAAACTATGATATTGAAGGTGTTTGTGATTGCTTAACAATTACTTATTTTAATGTGCTTAAAGTTTGAGATTGGTTCTTTCAAGACATGCTCTCCATTTCTACCTCTTTATGCATCATTCTGTGGATTCCAATTAGTTTTGCCTTAACCTTCAGTGGAACTCCAAACATTCTAGAATTGTTTTTAGTTCTCCAGGAAACTTAGACCTCATGATGAGGGCCCATGTTCCTCTCCACATGGCTATGTCAGGTACCATGGCTTGTATCAGTACACTTTGAACTTTTCAGTAAAGCATTTATTGGGCTCATTAAAGGGGGTTCCCATGGGGCTTCTATATAGTTGTGTCTTATTTCTTCACTGAAAAAAAGAGTTGGGGGAGGGGAATGATAAATGTGAGTATTTGACCAAGCCATATGTTGGGCACACAAGTGTTCTCTATTATTTCTTAAACTTTTCCAATATATTTGAAATATTTCTTATTTAAAAAATTAAGTTCAGTTTTTCTTTTCTTCCTACTTAGATATTCATGGGAGTTTTGGCAAAGTGTTTTTATTTCAACACTTTAACATCAAATTCTGGATTAATGTTGTCCAATAGAGCACTTAAAATGTGGCTAGTGTAACTGAACAATCGAATTTTCAATTTATTTAAACTTAATTTAAAGGGCCATATGCGTCTACCATATTGAATAGTTCTAGCAGTAAAAGCTACAGAAACCAGGATAGTCCTCCAGTGCCATCAGAGACAGGGCTGTATATTCTAATTTGTATACCATTCCTTAGCAAAAATCCTCCTAAAGGATCTTAGGAGTTAATGAACCAAGTCTAAAATTTACTGAAGGAAATAATATCCTAAATATTTATAAAATGTAAGTTTCCTCTTCCCCCATCTCATACCTTTTGCTTGTCCTTTTCTAAATGAAATGTTTTTCTTTCATCTTGTGTGTGTAAGAGGTGCTCTCTAGTAGCACTCATGTTTGACAATGATTAGCTCTTCACTAGGTTTAACTACGCCCTGGTCCCTGAGATCATCAATCAATGTCATTATGTTTGGAAGCAGATGGACAATTCAAGAGCAACCTATGGTCCTTAGACAGTTGGCTGGCTGCTGAGTGTTTAATTAGGTCTCAGTAAACACTGGAGTGAGCCCTCATTGATAAGCTTAGCTTATTAGAGGCTGGTCTCCTTAACAGTCATGGTGATAAATTATGCTAGTCTGTTGAAAAGAGATGACTAAAAGGACAATTGTATGTTTAAATGAAGGGAATTTGTATATGTATTTGGCCGCAGTTGTTTGCTTTGTTCTTAAAGGATAGTCTGGTGTTTAAAAGTAAAAATTCTTCATTTAAGTCCTGGATACTAGAAACCATATGACCTGAGGCCTGTTTGGTAACCAGCCTCTTGAGACCACCCTGTAAAATGAGAGTGACTCTTGTTTACATGACAAGGATGTGGTTAGGAATAAAGGTGGTGATGCAGGTAAATGTGTTTGCTAATGAAAGGGTCCACAGTATGCCACTGTGGCAGAAAAATTATTTTGAGCTGAAGACATTTGAAAATCAGCAGATGCAGGAAGAGGCTTTCTCTGTACCACCCCTGACTGCCTCCAAGCAGATCCTTCCAAAAGAAATCAACTGATATAAATCCCCCTTTAACTTCAGGGGGGAAGTGTGACTCCTATCACCAAAGATGATAAATCACATAAACAGACTTTACTAACACAAACCTTAGCTTCCTCCTAGTTTCCCTTATCTATTTTGCAGTTATTTCCCACCATTTATTATCTCTTGAAATCTTAACTCCCTCCCTGTGTTAAGATGGTATATAAGCCCCAAATTCTAGCCACTTCTTCCAGCCACTTTGAGCCCCAAGCCCCTCTCAGTAGCATACAAACCTTCTCCAGTAAAATTTGTCTTTTCTTTTGTTAAACTATCTTTGTCATTTTACGTCACAGGCCCCCAATGATTGAACTTAGAGGGTAGAGAAAAAGTTTCCCTTCCCCAAAACTAACAGGCAAAGGTGTTATATTTATGACAATGTTTTGTGGGGGATGAAAAATTACGGCAATTTTTGCTGACACAGTTCTCAAGCTTTAATGTGCATCAGAATCTCCTGGGTCCCCTGTTAAACTCTGGCTTCTGGCGCCTCCCCTCTGAAAGCCTTTGATACTGTAGGTCTGGGCCGAGGGCCCCAGGGGAGTCTGACGCAGAAGGTCAAGGAGGCCACACTTTGAGAAGCAGTGCTTCCAGGACCTCTGTATCTGGGAAGATCAAAACATGTGGGGGAGGGGGTGGGGAAGGGATGATCCAGGATGGCCTGACTTTCAATAGTTTCTGAGACTGTATTCTGCATTTCAATTTTAAGTTTATTTGGGAGCCTACATGAAATGGTATGCTCCTTTCAATTTTACTTTATCTGAATTTGCTAGCCAAACAATAACTTTTTGAAGTTGAATTATGTTAAGGAGATACATATCTTGAAAATATTAAGCTGAAATGGGTTTGATTTGAAATTCAGGGTTACATCTTGGAACAAAAGAGTGACTGAAAATAATTTTTCACACAGACACACTTAGCATTTAAACCCATATTATTTATCTAGAGGAACAAAATACTAGTTTAGGAGTTACTAAACTTGGATTTTCTTCTTAATTCTACTGGGCAGATTGCTTCCTCTATCCATGAATCCTCTATTCCTTGGGCCTTGTGATTTGTTTAGGAAATGAGAGAAGTACATGGAAATTTAAGTTATATGATTTTTTAAAAATCTGTTAACTTTTTAAGAATTGACATTATTTATTTTGCATAAAGTGCATCACTTGAATTTTATTTAATTTTTTTCCAAGCCACGTGTAGGGAAAGTAAGATGGCCTAGCATTATTATCCGCTTATATTTTATTGCTAAGTATGCCTCTTCTCTCCCTCTGCCCCACCCCCATGCTGGCTGGAAAGCTCTGGTCACCACAGATAATAAATGAATTTTTCATTTGGTTTTGCTCTTTTGCCTCTTTCTCTTCTGTCGACTTTGTCAAATGCCGCCCAGCATGAATCAGAAGTGCTGGCTGAACATTTACCCCAGATGTTTGGGATTGTTTTGTATGACGGCATTTACATTTGAATGTCACCTAACACCATAGAAATGATTAGCCATTGACATCCAAAGTGGAGTAATGGAATGACTTTTTCTGTGTTTTTTATGTTCTAGACCAAAGAGAGAAGGGAAAAGAGGAGGGTGAGCACAAACAGATTCACGGTAGACGTTTTTTGGTGAGGTCTGACAGTTGTCTTAAATAAAAATGAGCTTCAAGAGTGCCCTCAAAACTTCACCTTGAAACAGCCTCTTCTTGTTCCATATAAAAGGTATAACAACATTTTGGAATAACCTCTTTGGAACAACAAAAAAATTATAATTCAATGACAGAACTTTTTAAAACTTTAAATCTTTTTATTTAACATGTTCCCTCTCAACTTGATACGAGGGAATGCTTTCTGAGAAACTCTTTTCCCACTGACCCTCGTGAGGGCATCTGTGAGTCAGGTCAGCCTCTCCAAGGCCTTCATGTAGAGAACACTTTTCTCCTTATAAAGTATGTGCAGAACACGTTTCCTTCAGAACCAAGAACTCTCAGGAGCCACAGAATCTCTGACCTCACAGCAGGCCATTCTGAATGGTACAAAATGGTTGGAAGATGCCGTAGCATGTGTATGTGATGATGATATACCCATTCATGTGGAACATAAAAGATGGGGCTCCTGACCATTCAGCTGTACCCTTAAAGAAGAAATGTAATAGGAAAATGCTGCTCTTCTAAATATAATTACTTTAAACCTATATTACCTTCATGTCTGCTTTTCCAAATACTATGTGTCTCTTCCAAACTGATTCCATCAAAACCACAAATACCTTGGGAAAAATCTCTTGGTTCTCTCATTTCTAGCACATTGTGGGGCTGTCCTTTCCCAATCTGCTTCCATCCATTTTCCAAAAGGATTGCACTCTGTTGCTTTATACATTCTCCATGGCAATTGTCTTATCCTTTTTCACATGGGACTTTGAAAATTGTTTTTTGCCTTTATGCAGTAGACCATTTAGGAAAGCCCTTGTACTAGTTAGAAATCTGGCCACTTTGGAAGTTGCCATTCCTATACAAAAAGTTCCCAACTTTCACAAGAGGTATAAACTTTATATTTTGGTCACCTGGAACTACAGAAGCATTTTGTTATAGCCTCTGTTATGTTACAGATAGGTCCCCGGCCAGCTCACAGGGCTGTTGAATATGTCCCTGAATTATTATACTGACATGTTTTTTGAGGACACCAGAGCAAATATGCCAGGCATTTTGCATCATATCATCCTTTAACTCTTGCATCAAGTCTTCCAGATAATACTACCATCATTTCATAAGAGTCATGAGCGTGTACCTTGCTCAATGCCGCACAGCTGGTACTTAGAAAATGGAAATCCTAACCAATTTGAAAGCTTCTTCTCGTTCCACTGCTCTCTCCAGTCTTTCTCTCTTAGATAATGCTTTTTTGGGGGGGAGCCTATGGGAAAACAAGAGGAGGAAAGGTGGATTCTCATGAATACAGTCGTTTTGAATCTCATATGTCTGCATAAGGAGGCTGGTGTTTGGGCAGATGTTCCTCAGGCATTATGAGCTGGAAAGCTGAGGCTCTTAACCCCAGAAGAGTAGAAACAGGGCTTGGGAATCCAGCAGCACCTGGGTTGTAAACAAGAAACAAAAAGCTTTGTGGCAAAGCTTGACTCAGTCTTTGAAGATAGATCATCATCTGTCTCCGTAAGAGGCCTGTGCTGGGTTACCAGATGGGAAGAAGGGGGAAGGCAGGTGAAAGCATACTAGGTTTATTTTTATCAAAATTGGGGGAGGTGTTTTAAAGGATGCAAAACCCTGATTGGTAGGAAGCTGACATGGATTTTAGTTGTAGTGGGAATACTAGTCACAAAGCTATTTTGTCACCTAAGGAGTGACTGGCTACTCTTTCCCCTTAACTCTACCATTCTCTCTACTGGAGTGGTCCCTCTCCACTCCTTCATCAGGGACCTCTGCCACATCTCTCAGGTTTCAGTCTAGGGGTCACTTCCTCTCTTGAGCCCTCCTAGACCCCCAAACCCTCTTTCTGGAGCTCCTCTCTTGAGATATCTCTTGCCCCTTATTGTCCACCTGGTTACTCTTGGTGGAATAGTGACTCTAGAGTAGAAAGGGCCAACGTTCTCAGGCAAAAGAAGAAATTCAAAAGGCTACATCTTGTCTGACTGAGCTCATGTTAATGCTACCACTAAATTTTGGGCAGACTTTTTATTCTCTAACATTGTTCTTTTTTTATTTATGACAAAAATGATCATACCATTATAAGATGTTACCATTTTGAAGATGCACCTGTAGCAAAGGAAAAAGCATTTTCCTCCACTCTCTTAGGTTTAGTACCTGGGGCCTGTAAATCAAACTGACCAAAGACAGATTAGCAGGAGAAAAGGCATATAAATTTTATTTGATTTTAATTGTTATATAGACACAGGTCTCACAGAAAGGAAAGTAAAAACCCAAAGAAGCAGTTAGGCCTGAGAGCTTATATACCATTTTAACAAAGAGCAATAAGTTTGTGGAGAACTGACAAGACACAGGAAAAGGGTTTCAAGTTCTAGAGGTGGTAAATTGTGGAGAGGTAAATGTATGGGAGAACATATGGACGATAAGGGCTATTTCAGTGAGGTGTGTTATGTGGACTCAAGTTGTTATCTCTAGTGATAAAAGTTTTCTAGTCTCTTCTTCCTGGTACAGGAGAAGGAAGGAGGGACACCTTCACAAAGGAAAATTTATACCCTGCCTTTAGGCAGAAAGGAAGAGGATAAAGAGCTTTCCTTGTGCCTGCTATTCTCAGTTGCCTTCAGCTCGAAGCAATCCTTCTGGCAAATTTTAAAGTGGTCTATCCTAATCTTCTTTGTAATCAACATTCCTTTTACAAATGAGAAAACTTAGTACCAGAAGGAGTATTCACGGGTCACTGAGGCAGGGCCAAGCCTGGAGCCTCACTTCTCTTTCTCCTTCACAGGCCGGCTGTACCCTTGTAGATTCTACACACCAGTGCCCAGGAAAGGCCCACGCAGGTCCTGCCCCTTTCCCTCCTGTTACTGTCCCACCAGGCTCTGCAGAGAGCCAGTGAGTTACTTCCCTGAACTTCAGATAAGAGTAACGCCTACCAAAAATGGAGGGTTGTGCAGATGAATTTTTTTTTTTTTTTTTTTTTTTTTTTTTTTGCCTACAGCACCTGGTCTTCCTAGGTGGTTTCTCATCCAAGTACTCACCAGGCCCGACCCTGCTTAGCTTTCGAGATCAGATGGGATCAGACAGGTTCAGGGTGGCATGGCCGTAGACTGAGATGAAATTTAAACAAGATGTGTGTGACTCAGCTATAAGTGAACCTGGGTGTGTTATTGAACCTCCCCAAGCCCATCTATAAAGTTCATCCCATCTATTAAAAAAAAAAAAAAGATAATAATTACATACCACATAGATTCTTTCTAAGAATAAAAAGAAAAAATAAGAGGTGCCATGCACAGTACCTAGCACATACAAGCCCCTTAATAAGTGATAAATTCTATATCCACCAATACCATGGTAGCAGCTTGGTAAATGGTCTCCCTTAGGCAGCAATGTCCAATGGGGTGCAGTAGAGAGTTGCTGTAATGAACAAACCTACCAGTTTCTCTGTGGTCAGGGCACCTTCGAGAAACTCATTGCATTTCTTTTGTGTCTGGTACAAAGAGCCCTCAGATGCCCCATTCATGACAGACCTCCATGCCCTCGTGTAAAGGTGTTTAATTAAAACTGCAGTCCTTTCTTAATTTATCCAGTCTTTTGTCTCCTGTGGAAATTTGTGCTTCTCTCATTTTTGTAGTTTTAATTCAACATTTATTGAGCATCTGATAGGTGCTGAATATGTTACTAGACATTAAAGAAGGATGCAGAGAGGAGCAAGTGTGGTTTTTATTTTCAAGGAGCCCACTGCTGTGGGGGAAACAGTGACAGGTACAAAGGGAAAGGGGGATCAGAGGTTCTAGGATATGGCTACAGAGTGTTCTGGGGTCCAAAAGGAGGGGATTTTGCTTGGCAATGGGGAGTTGATGGAGGAAGGTGCTGGGAGAGCTGGTCCTTTATAGGTAGGAACAGGTTTTGATAGAGGCAGAGGGGCTGGGAGTGGCAGGGGGCAGGGGGAGGATGGCAGGAAGTATGAGGCCTAAACCCATCTGATTTGCCAGGAACATTGCGTTATATCAGGAGAACAGAGAGTGAAAAAGGAAGTAGGACTGGGGAAATGGGCTGGAATGAAATCAGGGAGAACTGTGACTAGCATGCTCAGAATTTGGACTTGACTTGGCATTTTTAGGAATGTTGAAATATAACAAAGCTATGTCAGCAATGTCAGATGACTTAAAAGGAAAACCATGAAGAGCTGTTGTCGCAGTCCAGGTGAGAAATAATGTGGGTATGACAGTGAAAGAGGAACCGTGAAAGAGGTGTCTCCGACCTCCAACCAACCACCTGAGACAGGTGATCGGGAGGACATTCTGTTGGGAACATTTGTTTAACTGCTGAGTTGGACGAGGTACAAATCTCTATGTATGCACTTTCTGTAGCCTCCAACAGCAACTTATAGGATAGAGTAGAGCAATACTTTAATGTAGGGCTCCCCCAAGGTCCAGATTTGAGCCCTCTGGGTTATAACTTTATGCATTTTAGAGCTGGAGGGATAGATGGAGTGCCCCCAAGGGGGGACACGCCCCTGGCTTCCAGGAGAAAAGAAATACATGGTTCTCATCTTAAAGACTAGACTCCTGACTAAGGCTGTAGGAGGATAAGTGGCTGCCTCAGGGCCACACAGCTGTGAGTAAGTGGGGGTCACAGTAGGGCTTTGTCCTGTGCAGTGAACTCTAATTGAGCTGTGAAGAGTTTGGCTTCTACAACAGGATTGAAGCAGGGGAGTATTCTGTTACTTGAAGGTTATGTGTTACTCAGCCTTCATTTGCCCAGCCTATGCTGTCAGAACAGCAGGGCTGGGTGTATGGATGTGGTGAATGCAGTGTGACCTTTGAACTTCTTGAGCCGGGACTACAGACCCTTGCCCTCTGAGGCTTTGTTCTCATATGGGACAAGAGGCTTTGCCACAGAGAGGACATTGTCCCTAAGGTCCCAGGGCAGGACTTGGCTGAGAACTAGTGCTCTGTAGTGTCAAATTCCTCATGCCACCTAACCCCCATGTGCAGGAAATTCAAAGGCAAACACGTCATGGAACAAGTTCTGTGAGAAGCAAGATGGCAGAGGGTCTTAGAACATTTCAGGCCCTTCCTCTGCTGCTGCTGAGGACACACCATTTCTCCTGCGGTGGGAGGAAAACCACTTATTGCTCGCCCGAGCCAGCATGTCCTCTCATTGTGGACCTGTTTCTTGAAAATCCCTTCCCAGTTGCTGGCTGTGTGACCCTTTGTTTAGTTGGCCAATGTTGTTTGGTTGAATATAGCACAGAGGGGTTTCCCGATTTGGTGGAGAAGGAGAGAGCTAATTTTAACTGCCTTATGTCACATCAAGTTCAATTCTTGTTTTTATTGTAATCTCCATTTAAAAAAAAAAAAAAAGGACTAATCCAAGCGGCCTGTGTTCTCTAGAGGCAACATAGTAAAACCCAGAGCGCCCCAGGCTTGGAAATCATGTCTTGCTTTTGCCACCACCTAACTCTGTGACCTTATTTTCCCCTTCAGTAAAAGGAGCAAGTTGGGTGAGGTTCAGCGTCTGCAGGCTGGCTGTGTGTGGCCAGACCCTGACCCAAGTCATGTTTTGTGTGACCTAGACAGTGTTTTATTTTTTAATTGAATTCAAAGGCCTTTATACTGGGCAAGCACTTGGTGATTTGCCACAGGCCCCGCCTCTCTCACCAGGTCAGTCTGGCACATTTCTTCTCTGCCTGGCATTAGACTCCACCAGTCCTGGTGGGAGTTCCTTTCAGCTGAAATACTCTGAGAGTTGAATTTCTTTGCAGTTTCAGGTCTTTTATGCCTTTGCCAGCCTTGTCCTTTGGGCATTGGAAGAACTACTTTCTTCAATGGGAAAAAAAGAAAAATCACACGTCTGATGGGGGAAAGCAAGCATCTAGTAACTCTGGGGCTAGTAGGCCAACAGGTATTATAAGCTATAATGTAGCCATGTTTTGCTTTTTTTTTTTTTTTTTAATATGCTAATACCACAAAGGGAAAATTAATTATGAGATCTCAGGGTTAAGATGTATGAAACTCTACAGTGTTGAGAGTGATCCCTCAACCAGCAGCATCACCTGGAACTTGTTAAACATGCAGATTCTGGGACCCTGCCTGGATCCCCTGGATCAGAATCTCCAGGGGTGCCCCAGAAATCTGTGTTTTATCATCCCTAAAATAGAATGATAAAATTGTACCTATCTCATCAGGTTATTGGGAGGATTAAGTGATACAATATTTGTAAAGTCCACTGCGTTGGTTCTTAAACTTTGGAATCATCGCTGTAGAGCTTTTTAATACAGATGGTTGGGTCCAGCCCCAGTTTCTGACTCTGTAGGTCTGGGCATGGTCCCAGTTGATACTGATGCTGCTGGTCTGGGATCACATTTGAGAACCACTGTTCCAGAGATACTTTCCCCTATGTGATAAGTCATCAGGGAGAATTTGGGGAAGTAAGAAGGGCTAGGGATTGCTATTTTGTATGGTGTGGTCAGGCAGAGCTTCCCTGATAAGATGACACTTGGGCAGAGACCTAAAGAAAGGGAGAAGGAAGCCATACGACTTTCTGGGCAGGGTGTTCCAAGCATAGGGAACAGGCAATAAATACAGCAAGGAGGCCAGTGGGCTGAAGGGGAGTGACCAAGGGGAAAGTAGCAGATGATGACATCTGTGGCGTAGGGAAGGAGTAGAGATCATGTGAGGTTTTTAGTCTCATGAAAGACTGCTCTGAAGTGCCATGGGAGTTGTTCAAGGATGACATGACATGTGAAATTGTTCATTACCCAGAACAATCACAACTACATAGTGCTGCCTCTTCTAAATTAACTATATTTCTAGATAAAGAAATGCCCTCATTGGTGAATAAAAGTTCTTCTTGACAAAATAATTCAAGGTGAAAAAAATGCATAATGAATGATAGAATTAGAAAATCAAATCACCATTTTGCACCCCCTAATGTAGTCATTGACGTGGGCATTAATCACCAGAAGATGCGAAAATCAGTAGGAAAAATGTTGGTGTACAGCTCCAGGATGGGAGGCCGGGACACCAGCACTTGAATCATTGATCCATCTTAGCATCATTCAGAGTTGGTGCAACGTGAAAAACAGACATACCCATGGACTGTTTCATCTGGCTTCTGCAACAAGACAGTGCCATGGGGGAAGTGGTGGGGAGGGGCTTTTCTATATTAAAAGAGACATAATAGATGTGCAACATATGGATCTTGTTTGAACCTGATTTTTTAAAAAATACAACCATAAAGGGACTTATTTGAGGTAACTGAATAATTCGAACACAGACTGAATATTAAGTAGTATTAAAGAATTGTTAATTTTGTTGGATGTGACGTCTTTGTGTAAGATGATGTCCTTTTCTAAAGAGACATATATTTAGATCAAGAATTTGATCTAAAATACTATAGGAAAGAGTGAAAGAGAGAAAAGAGGCAGAAGAACCAAGAGAAGCGAAATACAAATAATTGTTGACACTAGCAAATGGTATATGGGAATTTATTACACTATTTTCTCTTTGTGGATATGTGAATTTTCAAAAGAATAGGTTTTTTAAATGCAGATGCAAGAGAAGATGGGAAGGTAAGAAAAAGAGAAAAGGAAGGCCTTGTTGAGAAAGACTATGTTGCTAATAATTCTTCCCTATTTAGAACAATTATGTCAAAGAATGAAATGCATTTACTATTGCTAGATGTTACATTGTAATCATACTATGAACTTGTGCTAAGGTATTTTATTTATCATAAACCCAACCCTTAATTTCCTGATTGCTTGCCAAGCTTAGAAAATAACGACAGTATTAACAACACTGATGATGAGAAATAAAATTTGAATGATTTTTCCCTGCCCTCTGACATTTGGGAAGCTGCGTACATGCTGCTGTGGGGCAGAGTTGGAAGAAATTTAGGCCTATTCTATTTGGCCACACTCCTCTGAGGTTTCACATCTGAAGGCCTATGAGGCTTTCATTTGCTTGGATGCATAATCTAATTATGCAAACATGATCAGTCAGTAAGTGTGATTTTGATCCATAGAATGGATAACACAGCAAAAAATGAGAATTGAGAATTGTTACTTTGGAACTGGCAGCTGGAAAACCTGGATGGTCATTTCTAAAGTGTGTTCTTGACCCTAAAACTACCCACTTTCCATCTCTGCTCTTTCACTTTGCTTGAAAATGCTCAGCAGACTTGAAATGTAAGGATTTCAGTGTACTTGAGGTTGTTCTGATGTTTGAAGCCATTCCTCTCCTTAGATTTTTCTTCTCTTATTAAATACTAGGAAACTAAAAATGTTATTAAATTCTTAGGTGTGTACTAATGAACATCAGTCACTCTTTTTAAACAGAAGAGATTGCTAAGCAGAAACATTCGTGTTTAAGTTCCAATTCCTCATTTTGAGTAATTGTAAAATAATTGAAAGAAAAAACATAAGATCATAGAAAGAACTTAGTATCTGGAGAGGAATCTGAATTTTAGGGCTCATATTGGGTTGTCGTTGGGTTTTATGGTCAATATTTCCACTGATTTTTTGTCCTTTTTTTATTTTTTAAATTTTAATTAGTTTCAAGTATACAGTAAATTGGTTAGCCATCTATATAGTTAGTAAAATGATCCCCCCAGTTTCTCCTTCCCTCCCCTGACCCTCTACCTAGCCAATGTATTCATGCTAATTGCATTCCCTGTGCCATGCTCCCCATCCCCATGACCATCCATCAGCTACTAATTTGAACTTCTTTAACCCTTCACCCCATTCTCCCAGCCTCCCAACCTCCCCCCCGTCTGTCACCAAATTGTCCACTATATTTGTGAATCTGTTTTTGATTAGTTTGTTCTTTTTATTCCTTAGATTCTGCATATAAGTGAAATCATACAGTATTTATCTTTCTCTGACTTAAATACCATCTAGGTTCATCAAAGCAATATCTTTTTCCATCACCTTTCTTTTCATATGTAGGGGTCTTATTTTCTTATTCTTTCGGCCACTCTATCCCTTGGTTGGAGCACTTCATTCTTTTCCATTTAAGGTACTTATTGATAGGAATGTAGTTGTTACCATTCTTTATTCCCATTTTTGATACATGTTTTTCCTTTTTAAAGAAGTCCCTCCAGCATTTCCTGTAATTCTGTCCTGGTGGTGATTAATTCCTTTAATTTATTTTTGTCTGAGAAGCTCTTTATCTGTCCTTCAACTCTAAATGATAGCTTTGCTGGATAAATTATTCTTGGTTGTATATTTTGGGTCTTCATCCTGTTGAATATTTTGTGCCAAGCCCTTCTGTCCTGCATAGTTTCTTTTGAGAAATCAGCTGCCAGTTGTATGGGTGTTCCCTTATGTGTAATTATTTGTTTTTCTCTTGCTGCTTTTAATATTCCTTCTTTGTATTTAACCTTTGGCATTTTAATTATGATATGTCTTGGTGTGGGCCTCTTTGGATCTCTGATTTTTGGAATTCTCAGCTTCCTGGGGTTTTATGTTCATTTCCTTCACAAGGTTAGGAAAGTTTTCCATCATTATTTCTTCAAACAGCTGTTCAACATCTTGATTTTCTTCCATTACACCAATCAGATGAATATTTGGAGCCTTAATAGTGTCTCATATCCTCCTTAAATTATTTTTATAGTCTTGACATCTTTTTTCTTGCCATTCTGTTTGAGTGTCCTGATTGGCTTTCCTGTCCTCTAGATAGGGCATGTAATCTTTGTTCACTTTGTTTATTCTTTTGTTTATTCCATTTAATATACTTCTCATCTCAAATAATGTGTTCTCTATTTTAGACTGGTTTCCTTTTATAATTTCCATTTCCATTTCCATTTTTATCTCTTTGTTGGAGTTCTCTACATTTCCCAAAAATTCATCAAGCATCTTTATAACCAGTGTTTTGAACTCTGCATCTGTTAGTTTACTTGACTCCATTATGTCAGGATCTCTATTCTGCTCTGTCATATGGTTTCTGCTTCTTTGCCTTCCCATTTTTGCTGTCTTTCCGTGTCTGTTTCTCTGTACTAAGCAAAGCTTATAAGTCTCCCTGTGTTATTAGTGTGGATTTGTGAAGTAGGTGTTCAGTGGCACAGCCCTGAGAGGGGTTCAGCTGCAGGCCAAACTTAGCCCAAGCCTCTACCCCTCCATGGCTACCTATTAAGATTCAGCAAGCAATCCACAGATCCTGTGCTTATAGTTGCCTCAAAAGGCCACACCAGAAACCGAAGCCAGCTGCTTCCACCAGTGTGAGTCTCAGCAAGCAGCACCTGACTCACTGAGGATACACCTGGATGTGTCTTGGGTGGGGCCCAAGTTGGGGTAGGTGGAGTTTCAGGGAATCCTCTGGGTGGAGCAACCTCTGTTATCCAGTTTGATGACATCACAGCTATGGCAGCGCTGTGTCGGGTGCACTGGTAGGAGGGAGGGCTCAACAGAGGAACAATGGATACCGCTGGCACTTCTGTACAGAGTGAGTCTCCCCTCGGCCCTCACTCCAACAGTGTCTCCCTGTAAGTCCCTGGTGCCCACTGCGCGCAGCTGAATTGGCACTGGTGCTCAGAGCAAGCAGGTCCATCACCATGAAAATCTGCTCCCTGATGCAGCCCCTTTAAGAGGCGTCTGCCTCCGCCGAAGCCTTCATCTCACTCAGCTGCTCAGGACCGAGCAGTCCTGCGTCCTCGCCCTGTCCTACCTTCTGCTGTTGCAAGGTGCTTTCTTGTATTTCTCCCTAGTTGTATGACTTGTTCATCTAGATCCCAGGCGATTTTTCTTTGCTGCTGCTCCTTGTTTCCATCACAACTTTGATTTGGTCACCAGAGGGATAAACAGAGCCTCTATCATCTATGGCATTTTTTTCTCTCTCTCGGTATTTCCCTAAATTTTTATCAGAATATGAATATGTGGACAACGATAAGCTCCCATGTAAGACTGGCTTCTGCAGATTTACTAACTGATCTCAGCTACCATGACTCTAATTGGTTTCATTGTAGAAATCTAAGAGGAACACAGGTAAAGCGACTAAACGAGACAGTCATGCGTTTGACAGATATCCAAGCCCCTGCTATGTACCAGACACTGCCCTAGGCCCTGAGGAAGAGGCTGACCAAAGCCGAGGAAGCCTTCATCTCCATGAAGCTTAGATTCTGGTGGGGAGTAGGAAAGAGGCTGTATCCACCAGGGACTCTGAAGACAGCTCCTGCCTACAGCGGAGGGGTGGGGATGCATAGCAGGGACCTAGCTTCGGTTCCTATCTTGTTCCTTCCTTAGCTGTGTGATCTTGGACAAGTCATTTAATCACTAATCACTCTGAGCTTCAAGATCCTCTTATGTAAAATGATCATTAAAAACAATGCCTACATAATAGAGTTGTTGTGCAGATTAAATGAGTTTAATGCGTGAAAAATGCCTCCTGACATGTTTGGCTCACAGCTAGTAGGAGTTGTTACTTAGCCCAGCACCGGAGACATAATAGGTACTCAACAGGTAATTAATTTGGTACTTCTACATTTGAGCAGTAAAATGTCCTTGTCCTTGCCAAACTTATTCATGTAACAAGTGTCTATGATGTTTCTACTTTGAACCATATCTGATTTCCTTTGGAAAATGGATGAATTACTGCCCTATGATCCATTCTTTTAGAAGAAAATGTACTAGCCTAATGGAAGATTTCTCGCCATACTTATTTAAAGGACAACAAATATATTCTGCCCCATTCTCAGTTGTCCAGTATTTCATTGTTCTCTCTGTACCTGGACCCAGCCAGCTAGACCCTTTCATAAGGCAACTCTCATCACCCTTCACAGAATATGGCAGTTAGCAAAATGCCTGTGGTGGACACTTAATACATATTTGTTCAATAAATGTTTTTTCTTCACTTAAAAGGCTTAAAAAGACTTTACTGTCTATCTGGAAGACACTATGTAATTTGTAAGAAATACTTGAATTTTCGTATTTTTTATTTTCTCTTTCTCTAAATGGAGAAAACAGCCATTCAGACTTTTCTGACCATTCCTTTAGGTTGATAGGTCCTAAATCAAGAGGAAAAGGCAGTTTCACAAGGGAAAGGGAAGATTTGGAGCTACTGTGATAATAACAACCTTTTACAGTCATACCCTAAAATGCTCTTTAAATTTACACGACTGGCAATTTCAGGCCTTCTTGCTATGTTAAGGCATTCCACAATCACATGTCCAGATGTCTGTTTTTCAAGAGTCCTAGGACCCTGTGTCTTTGGCCAGGGCAGTAATTATTGAGCAGCACATCCACTTTCAGGCCCGGTTTGGTGAGTGCTAGAAAGGATGGAAAGTGCAATAAACAGGAGTCTCACAGGTGTCGGGAGACAGACCTCTTAGCCAGCCGTAGCTCTTTGGAGTTCTTCCCCTTGCTGGGTTTAACTCACACGGCTCAAGGGCTGCTTTGAGGGGCCCCTAGTGACCTCCATGTGGGCATCAGCAGCTTTAAGACTGAGCTGGAGCCAGGCTGAAAGCCATTGCCCAAGTGAGACAGCAGCATTGCCAAAGCCCGGATCTCCCAGATGAGGTAGGAGGAATGTTTCTCCTGCCATGGAGAAAGCAGGGCCTCCTTCCATTCAGCAGGGCAGTTTTTCTACAGTGGCTGCAATGTGCTTCCAAGCTATTTGATTAATAATGGAGGAGGGTTGGGAGAGGAGAGGGAGAGTGGGCTTACTTTGAAAGGACATAGAGTTTGGAAAAGTGGCCTCTGTGAATAGTGTGTTTAGTTGCCACAGGGCTGTGCAGCTTGGTGGCAGTGGCCCAATAGGTCTTCATGTGGGCTTGCCCCTTGGTGGGGCAGGCCTAGCCATTCAGCAGTACCCTGTACTTTGATGGATTGCTCATTCACCAGGGCGCTCCAGGAATAGTGTTAATTGTGGTGCTTGACTACAGTTTGGGGAGACACTGTCCTCTTCTGAGCCTGTCTTACCTCCCTCCTCCAGTGAGCTGTGCCAACTCATCCTATGTGGATAGGTGTCTTCGGTCTAGCTAGAGTGACCCGGGGCAGTACAGCCAGGAAAACTGCAAGGGCTCGCTTTTCTCATAAAATGGCATGTACGGGAAAAGTGTTTTGAATCCTTGCTGAGCTTATTATAAGTGTTTGCTTTTGTCAGCTTAGAGCCTTGTTTCTGCTCCGTTCAAACCTCTCTGCTCTCTGGGCATCTGATCTATGACTCCGTGAGCGGGGAGAGGTGGGTCTGTGCGTGGGCTTTGTGGCCAGAATGAAGCGCTGCAGGGGAAGTGGGTGGCAGGAAGAGAGGGAGAATTGGTGCCTCGTCCCCCACCCATGCCCTCACAACCTCTGGTGGGGCAAAGACCCTTACCCAGAAGAGACACTTTTCTTTTTTCCAAGTAACCTTGTCAGCTTTCCCTGAATAACAGAGGCTATTGAAAAATAAGAATCCTATCATATGAAGCTTGTACACTGTATCATTCTGTCAGTTCTGACCAAGTTTTGCCTGAAACACAGTATAGTTTAGGTCCCACGTGGAAGGACTGAATTCACTGGAGTTAGTCTTTTAGCGACATAAGCCCACTCAGAGCCTCACTGAGGTAGCCTGAGGTCTGTAAGGACAACAGCAAATAAGCCTTCCACTGCGGTTAGATATGCACCAGTGTGCGGGGGGTACGATGATTATCTATTTAATAGACCAGGAAACAGGGGCACAGAGAGGTTGAGCGACTTTATGCAGCCTAGAAGAGGCAGAGAAGGAATTTAACCCTGGCTTTCCCCTGCAGGGCACATTCCTTGTTCTCTGGTGTAAATATTTTCAGCCAAATTCATATATTCCTCCATTACTAGCCACTTGACCCAGAAAACTGCTGAAGGCTCATTTTAGAGACGCTAGGAACACTTAGAGATCCCAAGAAAACATAGACTTCAGCAAGCATACACACAGTTTTTAAAAAATACATTTAAGAAAGAATAAGAATTGTGTTTTATTCGCCCATGTATTACAGAAGGTTGAGACATGTCTTTTCCAAAAAATTGTTTTAATTAAATAATTAATTAAATTAAAGAATTAATTAAATAATTAAATTATTTTTCAAGGTGCAGGGTGGAAGGGTGGTATGAGAATGTTAAAACCTTACTCTCTAACTGCTATTCCTGGCAGGCAAACACCTCAGACACTGAAGGAGACATGAGTTCTCCCAGCTCACACCAGCGCAGAGCTTCGTCTCTTGCCTGGAAGCTTCAGTGTGAATGTCTCGACACCTGGCACAGCTCCAGTCCAGTGCTGCCGCCCTCACCCGAGGGGTCCTGAGCTGCAAGTCAGCTGTGCCTGCTAGTGCTGAGAGGGCACATATCCATGACAGGCTCAGCTTTATATGAATGGGATCTTTTTTAAAAAAAAAAAAAATGAAGTTGTGTAAGCAAGGAGTTTCTAAAATAATTATTTGGCATTGAATACCAGCAAATCTACAGGCTTTTAAAACTCATCAGGCTGAGCATGGGTAACAAAGAATGCATAATTGAGAAGACAGAGTCTTTGGTCTCAGCCAAAGGAGGGTATTTTGTATGTTGCGGTTCTTGCTGGACATGTTCAGAGATGTTTTCTAGAAGGACTGTTTTTCTCTGTAATAGTCACCTGACTTTGCACCCCGTCACCAGCCCACGGAATTTATATATGCCAGTGCATACTCTAGAGCTCCTGGCAGGCAAAATACCTCAAAACATTGAAGGTGACAGACATTGGAGCTGAATTCGGGTAATAGAACCTCATGGACTCACCTTTGGGGCTCTGCACCCTCAAAACCTTTCAGACCGTGTGGCTGATTTCAGTTAGTTCTGCTTTGATGCCATCACCTTAAGTGGAAGAGTATTTGAAATTTGGTCCATATGCATATTTAAGGCCTATTAGGGACTCTTGTATGGGATTATGGAATTTCTAACCTGGAGGGGACCTTTGAGAGATGTTTCTTCCCTTTTCAGATTGGCCCTCAAATTCCTGGTGGGGAGGTCATTGGTGGAACAGAGCATTATCTCCCTAACCTTTCTCCTCCCAAAACCAAAGATAAAAGCCATCATGGTGTTTTCTTCTTATTGCAGAAGTTTCAAAGTTCTTTCCAAACTCTGAAGTTTAATCTTACATTTTGCCCCCGACTCTTCAGCTTTCTTCTTTCTGCCTGGCTCCCCTCAGCAGGAGGATGCCCACGCTGCATGTTCTTGCCTGTTCTCAGTGCTATTTTGTTGTCTAATCTGGAGAACCTGTCTGCGGGCCATCTACATACTTAAGAGAATAGAATGTTGCCTGCCACTTTCATGTATTTCACTTAGATGCCCCCTTGAGCTTGGCAGTGCCCTATAAGTCAGGACCGGGTCCAGCCTGGCCTGGGAAGAGAAGCAGGGTCAGGAGGTATCAGTCTCTACAGGCCACACTGTGGGAAGGCACAGCTGCCAGCAGGGCAGGCAGCTTTTGAGACAGGACTGCATGGGGGTCCTGTGTGACCTAGTATGGATGCAAGAAACAGAATCAGGAAGAGATACATAGAAAGAGATTTTCTGTGAGGAATTGGCTTACATAATTGTGGAGGCACATTAGGCAAATCTGAAAT
Organism: Eidolon dupreanum; assembly: GCA_028627145.1. Taxonomy (NCBI): domain Eukaryota; kingdom Metazoa; phylum Chordata; class Mammalia; order Chiroptera; family Pteropodidae; genus Eidolon; species Eidolon dupreanum. Next base: position 78,330,847 of record CM053502.1, read on the forward strand.
TCATGGGCCAGGCTGGCAGGAAGGGCAGCCTGGAACTCAGGCACAGGATAAAGCTGCCATCCACAGGCAGAATGTGTTCATCTTCCTCAAGAAAGCCTCAGTTTTGGTCGTAAGGTCTTGCAACTGATTGGGTCAGGCCCACCGAGATTATCTGGGATAATCTACCTTACTTAAAATTAACTGACTATGGACCTCAAATACATCTATAAAATACCTTGACAGCAACACCTAGGTTACTGTTGCTCAAATGCCTGGAGACTGGAGCCTAGCAACACTGACACAGCACACTAACCCCCATACCCTTCTTTTGAGGAATGACTCTTGGGCTAACTGATGACCCCCACCCAGGCTTCCATGCCTCACTTCCCTCTGGTCTTCCTCCTCCATCACCTGAAGTGACTGATCTGGGTAGTACTTTCTTTTCCTCCTAAAAATTTGTAAGAATCTGAAATCTTCTGAAAAGCAGATCTTCCCAGAGTTACAGCCCCATAAAAGATCTCCAGTCTCAACACCATATTTCCAACAGAACTTGCAGAGAAACCCCTGGGGCTACTTCTGAACCATATGTGCTCAGACTGTTGTGGTTGTGGTCCCTTTATTTTTTCTGGCCAAATGCCTCAGTTAAGTCTTAATTACATGCTATTTCATTCTCACAACCTTCAGTATTTTCTCTACTTATAAGCAAAATATCAAGCTTGTAAGGAGAGCTTTTAAGCCTTCTCCATTAAGGTGAAGGAAAAGGTAATTTTAACAGTGGGAATTTTTGTTGTGGTTTTCTTGGATTCACTTAGTTCTGTTTTTTAATTAATGAATTGTTTTTAGGTCTAAGAGAATGTCCATGAAATAAAATATAAGAAGAAGAAAGTATAGACAGTCAGTATAGGCTATTTCTTTTTCAGTCTTTTTAGAACAAACCTCAGTCCTACCCTGAAATTCACCAGATCAGATGGTTAATAAAGAGGGTCGGTCAAGTGAAACCGAAGAGTGACTTGGCAATAATTACATTATTATATATGGTAATGATACATAATATTATTACTTATAAAATCTCACATATACCATTTACTATGTTCAGGAACACAGCAGCCCATTTTACAGATGACTAAACTGAGGCACAGAACTCCCAGATGACTGAACCAAGGTCACAAGCTTATAAGTGCTAGGGACAGGATTTGAACCCAGACCGTCTGGCTCTAGCCTCCAGGCTCTCAACCACAGCAGTGAAAGCTTTGTACGCTAGACACTTGAAGTATTTTTATTCTTGATTCTATGATACATCACCTAAGATGATAGTTTTTTGTGACCATTAATTGTTTTATCTAATGTGGAGGTGTAGCCCATAAGTAAAAATCTAAGATGAGCTGGGGTTGGCCCCATTGGCAAAGAAAATGGCTCTAAGAAGTGTTGTGATACAGCATATAGCCCGGGCCTTCCACAAGTGCTGCTTACCAGCTGGCAGTTCAGAGCTATGTATGCCTGCCTGTGGGTGACCTATTCTATACAACCCAGGTCCTGAGCTGGTGGTTAGGGACACCATTCTCTGCTGGTGGCAGGCTTCCCTGTCTTTCATGATCAAGGCCAGTGGCCCTGGCCAGGTGGCTGCAAGCATCTCTGAAGTGTGTGAAGCATTGTACCAACTGCTGTTTGCAGAGCTGGGAGCAGACCCTTCTTAGAAATGATCCACCTGACGTTCCCATCCCCTCCTACTAGATGCCAGGACTTAAGGTTTTAATGCTCTGATGTATTTCTTCCTCTCATCCACTTCAGAAAAACTGATTTCTCATCATCCAAAAGGAACATGTGATTAATGGCAAGCTTAAAGTGCCTGATTCTTTGATAATTGCTTTTTTTTAAACATCTTTATAGCCACCTTCAGAACATAGTTGGTTTCAGGCAGTTTTGAAAGAATTTCTAGTGAGTCAAGGCAAAAGGTCATTATCTGCAAGTGTCATACCTGTGTCCTTACATCAAATTGCTGTGTTTTTCTATTGCCCTGGCAGGAATGTTGAAATACCATATAGCTGCTGGAGTGCTCTTCATTTTTGTACCTGATGAAATAAGTAAAATCTCTGCTAGGATTCCTAGCAAAAACAGAAGAATGGAGAAGTCAGGAAACGATTTTATTTATTCACTTCTCATAGATGTGTGTCTGGGAGACAAAAACATTGCTCCCGCTTTGGGTGATTCTTTCGGTTTGGGGGATATATAGTTAGCCGGTGCTACTCAGTGAGTCATCTGGGGACCTTGTTAAAATGCAGGTGCTGATTCTGTAGGTCTGGGTGGGGCCTGAGCTCTGTATCTAACAAGCTCCCAGGTGATGCTGATGCTTTGGGTCCAAGTAGCAAGGAGTTAGAGAATGTCTCAGACCACTGAAGGAAGAGGAATGAGAGAAGTCCACAGAAAATAAACTATGACGATGGAATCATTGTCATATCATCAGTGATGCTAATATATGTACCGGTCACAACATCTCATTTGCAGCAAGGAGAGAGTGAGAAGTCAGACTGGAATCATTTGCCCACAAGGGATGATTTTCCTTTGTCATCCATAAACCTAGAACTCGATTTAGAAAGTTGTCTCATGAGCCTTATGTGATAGCATGTAATGGAGATTAGTGTGTGGGATTAGACCTCCCAGAGGGGGTCTATGGTAAAAGAATTGCAGTTGCAGATATTTTTATACTTATTGTATCACAAAATTAAAGAGAATGGTAGTGAAGAGAAGAACTGCAAGACATGTTCAGTGCCTCTTGTAGCAGCAAAGCCTTCGACATGAAACCATGATGCTACTTTGACATTATCTCTCTGACTTAGTTTAAGTTACCTGGGTGGCCGAGTGCTTAATTTTCTCATCTAAAACTAGCCTGTGCCGAGCTGCAGACACTAAACTTACCCTGCCTAATGCCGATTTCTGGTTTCCATAGCAACCAATCTACTGCTTGTGCTTAGTAAGTGAAAACTAGAACCTGCAACCAGTAGTCTTTTCTAAAAAGACCCTGTTCTCTCTATTATTTTTAAAAGCAGAAATGCCAGACCTGGGGTGAATACCTGAGCCCTGATAGGAAGTAATCTTTTAAGTAAACCTGGCCTCTGCATTGAAAAAAACAACATCACAGTCAGTGGCCAGGAGAAGGCTGTTTAACCAAATGTTTTCTTGATTTAATGGAAAACATTTTTTATAAGCTATATTCAGTGAGACCAGGCTTCTCTCTTGCTCATCAATAGCTAGGATGATCATCTGTTTGTGGCAGAGCAGGAATAGAAATTCTGATGACTTTATTATTTTTTTTCCTATTGATAAGCTGGTTTAGATGGTGCCCTCTCCTTGTTAGGGCTGATTCTGTCCTCGTGACCAAGTGTAGTTTGTCTTTTCTCCCCTCTCATCTGCTCCCCTTCTGGTGGGGAGCCTGTTAACCTCCTACCTCCACTCTGGTCTCTAGACAATCAGCAGATGGGCTGTAGCAACTTATCTACAAACTAACTCTCCAGGTACAAAGGCATGAAATGTATTCTCTCCTGAGAGTCTTCTTTAAAAGAAAAAAAAAAAAGCAAGCAAGCTTTAGGGAATACTGCATATTGTAGGAGAATAGCAAACAAATTTACATGCTCTATAGGGGAAAAATATATAAAAGCCAGCTTTCTTTTCTAATATTGAGGACCTTTATTATAGGAATTCATGTAGTAGATATGCACTAGTTGTCACTTGGATGCTAAGTTTAAGGTTTTGTGACCATCTTTTTTACCCAAGGTCAAATTGAGAGCATAGATTCTTGCAAATGCGAGGGACTGTGGTGTTCTTCCATTCAGTAGACATTCAGTAGAAGGCAGACACAAGTTTTGTTTTGGAGCTATGAAGATGAATCAGATACACCTCTGCGGGAGGAGCTGTCTACCTAACAGAGACTGAGAAAGGAATGTACAACATGCCCATGTCACAGTGAGCGGGAGAATTCCAGTATGGAGGGGAAGCTTCCAATGAGATTATTACAGCATGATCCAAGTCTGCTTTATTGTTTGGGTTTTGTCTTGTTCACACAGATAAAGATGCATTGCGACTCCATCTGTCTTGGTCTCACCTTGTAAGTAGGTTGCCTGGAGCTTAGTTCCAAGGAGTACTGGAGTCCGGATTGGAAGGAAGGGTGGTACAGGTGGGTGGGAGTGAACAGATGGGTGTTCTTGATTCCCTGTGCAGAGGTTGAGAGGGTCCCCTAGTACAGCATCATAGATGGAATGAATGGCAGCCAATGTGCATGAGAAGGAATCTACTCTACAAACAGCTCAGTGATGTCCAGAGAGCAGAAGAAGTAAGAACGATGTGTGATGCAAACATTTTATTCCCATACAAAGCAGTGTTTCTTAGTCTCTGAGCTAGGCAACTCTGAATTATAACATTTTTCTTTTGCCACTGATTTGCTGTATGATCTTTAGTAATGCTCTCACTCCTTTTCCAGTACAGGCCGCAATTCATACAGCTGTTAAACAACAACAATAACAACAACAAAAAAAAGGGATCTCAGCATTGACAATACCACGTAGGGCAAATTAAAACAATTTTACACTTCTTGGTTGATTGAGAAGTGCACTGGCCCTGGTGTGCCCGTGGCTCCACCAGGCCATAGGGCAGGACGCTCATGTCTCTCTTGTCCCTTCTGTGTTCCAGGAATAGAGCTGTGCCCCCCCGGAAAACGGTTCATGATCACGATGGTGGCGAGCTTCGTGGCCATGGCAGGGCAGTTCCTCATGCCCGGGCTGGCTGCCCTGTGCCGGGACTGGCAGGTCTTGCAGGCCCTCATCATCTGCCCCTTCCTGCTCATGCTGCTCTATTGGTCGTGAGTATCCTCCCCGAAGACTCTGCCACCTGATGCATCTGCCAGCACTTTCCAAAGGCTGTGCACCCCCCTCCACCACCACCACCTTGGGGACGAGACAGATGAAGCATATGACTTGGGCTTCACTATCCTCAAACTTCCTGCTAGTTTCAGCTTGCATTTTGTGAGGAAATGTTCCTCTTTCTTTCTTTTTTTTTATTTCATTTTTTTAAATGTCTTATCTTGAAAAATGTTCAAACATACACAAAGTGTACAGAAGAGCAGAATGAGCCTCCAGGTGCCCTTCACCAGCTCTATGCTCGAACAGTCTGGTTTGAAACATGCTTGCTGAGTTATTTTGATGTGATTCTCATGAATGGATTTGCAAAAGGAGGATCCTTGTGTTGGGCGGAGGGGTGGCGGGGGGGATAGGGAGACATTCCAGGAACGACTTAGAAAAGTCCTTTTATCTCCTTTAGACTAGGGATGAGCAAACTCCAGTCCCCGGGCCCACTATACTGACAAAGGTTATGTGGCCTCCAAAGATGAAAATATTTACTACCTGGTTCTGTACAGAAAATTTGTCCACCCCTTGTCTAGACAAATTTGATACGACTTTTAGGGCTGTGTGTAAATTAGTTTTTGGCTTGCTAACTTTAAGGGAGGAAAAAAACAGCTAAGCACACTGGTCTGAGGGTATGACCTGGGAGCTAGATTTTTTGTTTTTTTTTTTTTAGGCGAGGCAACCCTTGGTTGACCTCACAGATTGCAAAGACCTTGTCAGCTTACAATCCCTTATTTTTTTTATTTTTGGCACCTATAGCACCTGGTCTTCCTAGGTGGTTTCCCATTCAAGTACTAACCAGGCCTGACCCCCGCTTAGCTTCCGAGACAGATGGGATTTGGTTTGTTCAGGGTAACATGGCTGTAGACTGGGAACTAGATTTTTTAGGAAACTCCCCAGGGAATTAATATGTAGCCAAGGTTAAAAACCACCACAGTTGAATGAGGCTGCTTTATAGGTGGTACCATATAGTTCCTTCCCACTTTTAGCTTGATATGTTGGTTCAGGTGTATATAGCATTGTCCATCTGTTATAATGATCTCTATCAATTTTTCTTAATGATTTTAGCAGCCATTGATGATCATGAGGAGTTGCAAAAATGGTGATTTTCTAATTCTGTTTCTAGTTCTTTCTGCATTTATCAGTGATGACAGAAAAACTTTTTCTCACCAATTTTTTAGTTACCCTGAAATACAGTTTGTATAGGAATGGCCATATAGATCATTACTTCTTTCCTTTTATTTATAATTTTTTAGAACAATAAATAATGTTAGTGTCATAGAAAGTTCCATAGGCAATCAATAAAATGTTTTTTCAGTAGTGATTATGAACCCCTGAGTTTTTATATATTTTGTGTTTCCATCCACTGTAGTTACTATTATATTCAAATTGTTTCATGTTGGGGCAATGAATGCCCCCTTTCAGTTGCCTCTTGTGTCATTTTGACGAGAATCCAGTATTTCTTTGATAATTTCCTTACATTCAGGCCCCCCAAATGTACTAGCCCATATTATACATTTTCTGTCTCATTCCTGGAGTTAGTAATTTCTTAGAGAGATGTTTAGGGGAAAAAAAAAATGAGTGTTCCATCCTTTTTATAAATAACTCTTCTCTTTCTTTCCCTTCCCTCCCATCATCTCTTCATGCCAACACTCTTACCCTACAAATAGAAGATACTTTCCCATAGCTTATATACACTGTACTGTATTTCTATTCTTTAATCACTAACGACAACCAAATGTCTGGCAAGAAGTCAATCAACTGTGTCTCGGCTATGTTCACTGGAGCAGAGAGGGTGTTAATGGGGATTCCTTTTCTCAGGTGCGAGGGAGGGGGAAGGTAGCACCCACCTTTTAACTTAATTATGCTGCTTCCCCCCCCCACCCACACACACACCCTCACCCCCCGCTCCCCCGGTAGTCAATTCCCCAGCAGAGAAATAATGGCACTTGCTTACTGTATCATAAGAACTCTGGCAGCAGTGGGAAGCCAGCAATAACAGATGAAAAAGAGGCTACCTGCCAGGGGTGGCCCTCATCATAGCAGCTGCCAAAAAAAAACGTGCTGTTCTCCCAGCGCCTCCCCCGGCCTTCTCTGCCTGAGTGTGGACATCACAGCCCGTCCCACAGGAGCCATGATTGTTTCAGGACATCCTGCTCCCTCCAGCAGGGTCTTCACAGGCAAAGAATGAAATCATTTCCCCAGAACAGGGCAGCTCATCCTTTTATCTTCCAAAGAAGCCCTTCCTGTTTCTTCCCTTGTGGCATCCAGAGCTGGACTACTCTTGTTTTGGATTTCAGGGCATTTATTTATTTAACAAATATTTATATAGTGTTTACTCTATGCCAAACACAAAATGTAAGCACTAGACAAATAGTAGATCATCACCCAGTTATACAGATGACAAAACTGAGGTTGCCCAGCTAGCCCTTAAACCCAGGCCTGCTCTTACCATATGCCATACTGTCTCCCGCCTTCCCTCAGCTTCCACCCCTTGTTCCTGCCCACTGGGACACTGCCATGGGAGAGGGCCTAGAGGATCCTCCGTGCTGTCTGGCATCCTCCAACTACCTCCTCTCACTTCCTGGCCTCCACAGTACCCAAGAGCACCAGTGCTACTGGGAGGCTGGAGGCCTGGGGTGGTGGGCACAGCCTCTTGAAGACTCACATTCCTGTAAAGGCAGACAGGGTTGACTTCATCACCTCCAGGCTATGAGTCTCAGCCCAGGCTTTTCTCCCACCTGTCCCATCTGGGACACCTGACAAGAAAAAATGGCAGAGAAGAGTTTCCTGGGGCAGGTCTGGTGGCCTGGCCCCACATGGGAAAGGGCTGGGGGTTTTGTCTTATTTTTTTTTTTTTAATTTAAATTTAAAAAAATATATCGGTGTTTAATGACAGGCAATGTAAAACCTAAGAAAAAAAATTCTCAGTTGTAAAAACTCAAAGTTGTAAAAACAACTTTATGGTGAAAAGAACATTCAGGGTACTTTGATAAGTAAAATATGTGAGTGGACAGACAGGTGGACAAACATCCGAGGCACTGATGCTGTGTGTGTAGTTACGGCTCTAGCACTGCATTCTTGGGTAAACCCGCTCTATTCATATGTGTTAAAACTTTATGATCGTTATCACCATTATTTTTGTTTATATTATTATTTAAGGTGCTCGGCATGTGTCTGAGCTACAGTAAGTACTTACTAATATTAGCTACTGTTAGGACCATTATTATATCA
>CM053502.1:78339451-78364024 GCA_028627145.1 Eidolon dupreanum
TTCTTTGCTATCTCCAGGAATTGGCTGACCCTGGGAGAAGTAGTCCTCCCTCCCAGAGTCATCAGAAATTACAGGAAATAAAAAGGCATGATTAATATGTAGCCCTGCTGCAGCTACAGGGTTACAGAATACTCTGGAATGAAATGAATCGAGCTGGAAAAGCCAGTCAGAAAGAGGTGGCAGCAGCAGAGGTCTGATGTACCCCAGGACTGGACAGAGTTTGGGAGGGGATATAGTGAATACAGGTGGATTCTGGTGATGGGGAGGACGTGATGCCTCAGCAAGTGGAGCCAAAATGGTAAATTACTGTCATTACACGAACTACCTGGGGATGCTCCAGGTCCAGGTATGACCAGTTGTTGTCTTCCTATGAGCTATAGGTAAAGAGTGAGCTTCAGAAGCTGAGTGGCTCAGGAGAACAGAAGGATGTACTTCTTGGTGGTTGGTACTCCAGCATGCTTTGAAGGGTCAAATTTTGGCATGTCATCATGAAGCAGTGATGAATATTTTTTACCTGAATGTAAGTGTTGTCAGAGGTGGTGGGTAATTCCACTGATAGATGCCAGTGCCTGAAACCCATGCAACCTTTGAAACTCAGGACACTGGACCCAGATAGAAATGATCGGTGGTCATTTTGCTTGGAGATGTATTATCACTTAAGAAAGGCCAATAGAACTTCAGTGCTAATCTAGAAGGAAGTCATACTGACAATTTTTTTTTTCTGAATTAAATGTGGAATTCTTTCAGGGTCACAGAAAACAAATGAGGGATGGGAAGATTCATGATCCAAAATACAAGAGGAAGGGAGAATCTAAGAGAAACTCTGCTTGGATATGCTGGGACGTGGCAGATGATACCAGAATGCAAAAGGGAGCTGGTTGGAAACTTCCTTTTAATGGTATAAAACGTGACCCTTTTGTGTGGCTTCAGCCTGCTCCAGAAACATGGATTAGTGACAGTGCCTCCCTTGTCTAGGAGCCCTTGTGCAAGGCACAGCCTGGGACCCTGCATTTGAGGGTCCAGGTCTGTGTTGTTAGAACATCTAGGAGAACTGCAGGGTGGAAAATCATGGAACAGGTGACATCAGGTTTTCTGGGTACAACTCACCCTTGAGTTGCACAGGAGCGAGAAGGCTGGTGGACAGGGCTGCCCACATGTTGGTTCATGCCATCACCATACCTTAAAATGTAAATTAAGGGAGCTGAGTACACGTGATTATTTGTAAAAACAAGCATGTGTATATCACCTCTGGACCCAGCATGCACTGGGGGACAGTCTTGATGCCCATTCAGTAAGGTCCCTAATGAGGGCTTTCAATGGAATGTGAGAGCATTCACCCTTCTTCAAGCAGTGTTTGCTGGGTGTGAGTCTATTAAACAGCAGACACTGTCCTGCCCTGTGGAACAGCTCAGCAAGGCAGCAGATGCACTGTAACATATGCTGATTTGAGCATGTCTTAAAATGTTAGGGACATGCTTTTCCCAGCATCAGCTGCAAGCTTCTATGTGTGAGGCTATATTAACCATAATACTCTTGGATTAGGTAGGAACAGGTGGTTGGTGGGATTATTCTTGTTTTTAGCAGGCGGAAACCAGGGCATCAAAAAGCTTCACCAAAACACTCAGAGGTATGGGAAAGTCATTAAAAACTTGTTTTCAAATGTCAGTGGTTCTCAAAGTGCAGCTTCTGCACCAGACACATCCTTACCACCTAGAAACTCCTTAGAAACACAGATTCTCAGACCCCACCCTGGGCCAGCAGAGTCAGAATGCCTGGGGGTAGGGTTGGGAGGTCTGTGGTTTAAGAAGCCCTCCAGGGGATGCTGATGAGCCTTCAAGTTAAAGAAGTGCTTTCTTATGCCAGGCTGCCCATCATAGAAGAAAAAGCCAGACATCTTGCATTTGAAAAAGGGACCTGGTACACCTCAAAGAAAGATGTTTTTTAGGCGAAGTAAAAGGAGATCAGAGTCGGCTGTGGAGAACAGACACTTCTGGTAGGAAGAGGTTTCTCAGTTCTGTAGGGAAACGAAACAGATGTTGTCCTTGAAGGTCGAGAAGATGTCACGCAGGGCCTGGTGCCCAGTCCAGTTCCACTGCAGAGAGCAAAGTTGCCTTGAGCATCATAGACAGCAGAATTCCCAGAAATTCCTACAACTGATGAAAGAAGGCAAAAAGATCTCAGCACTGGATCCAACCATTTTATCTGCTCTATGAGAACAAAACCTGTGTGCGTGTGTGTTTTAGAGTCTTAAACTATGGCCTATGATCTAGTTTAATGGGAGGAAAAGTTTCCTCCCACTTTGCTTACCTGCTCTCTGCGTGTGCAACAATGGGGCATCTTTTGGGCAGTTTTCCCTTTTAAATGTGTCCTTTCACCACTGCAGGAGAGCGTTGGGTACAGTTTGCTTTCACACTCCCCCAGGACTTTGAACATAGTACCTAGTTAGGAAGGATCTCATCATGGACTCAACTAATACATGTGTTTTGCATGAACTGCTTCGAGAAGGAGTGGCAGACATGTTGGAGATGTGTGAAGATGGTGAATTATTAACTGCATTTTGTTCAGTTGGAATTTCATTCTGACACAAGAAAAGGGATGTTGGCAGTCTACGTGATCATCGAAAGCATCTGGAAAAGCATTAACAAGAAGATAACAAACTGCATGGGAAATTAGGAGGAAATCAGAGAAAGATCAAGCTGCACTGTGTGACTAGTATCAGCTCCCCAAGTGAAAGATAAACCTTGAAGCAGAGGAAATTAGAGTATGCTGTTGTAAGGAACTCACTGTGTGGGGGAGAAAAACAATTAATACCCTTAGGAAGAAAGGTATGTGCTAAAAGAGATTTTAATTTTTAATTTCAAGAAAAAGCCATTGTAAAACATTTAAATGGCCTCAGGTTAGATAAATATTCAGCATAAAGAATAATAATAATTTGCTAATAATTCCAGTATGTAAATGGTCCTAAATATCATCAGAAACATTTTGGCCAGAATAATACTAATTTTTAACATTTCTTGAGAGTTTGCTCTGTCAGGCACTGCTAAGCACTTTCTATAACTTAGCCTTTTAATCCTCCTGTGGATGCCATGGAGAGGCCACTGGAATGGCCATCAGCACAAATGGAGAAACCTGTGCATAGACGGGTTGCTAATGGGCCCAGGGCTGGTACATGGGGCCAAGGCCTGCAAGCCACAGGCAACTCCAGAGCCAGGGTGAGGACCACCAGGCTCTCAGCTCAGGTCACACGAGCTGTGGTGCTGCTGGGCCCCAGGGACTGTCCCAAATGCTGGGCAGAGGAGGAGACCCCCTGGGCTGCCAAGAGCTGGACCTCCAAGAGCAGTATGTGAGCAGCACAGAGCTAAGCTTCTCACCCAGAATTTTCTCTTCACATTCCTCTTTTTTAGTATATTGTTTAACATTTACAAAAACACTTCTTAAGATCACTGGGGTATTGCTACTTTCCCTAATGGGGGATCAGTAAAAATTTAAATGGATGAATTAATTTTGCTTTTTAACATTGGTAAAATGATTTTATAAGACCCTTTCAAATTATGTGTACATATTTATTAAAGCAGTTATCAGCCTTTTTTCTTGCCTGCACACACTTGAAGGACACAACACCTTCCTCCATCAAAAAAGATTCTATTTCAAAAGGAAATCAAGATCCCACATGACGCAAATTCTGTTATAGGTAAAATAGGGGCTGCAGGTTCCCTGCTCACCAGGAGGGGATCAGAATTCAGTTACACCACCTGTTAAATCACACAGGAAAATGTTTTCCCCAGAGGAAAGTAGAAGACGTGAATCACAAAAAGCATATAGTCTCTCGGAACTTAAATAACTCTGTAATTATTTTTATAGGTTATCATATAGTTAATTTTGACTTAAATATTATAAAAATTTTAGCCAAATTCTATTTGTCTAAAAATTATCTAGATGGAGTAATACTAAAGGCAAAAAGTATGAATAAAATTTTTTTTACATTCATACCTTTCATTCATAAACATTGAGCAATTAAAAGTGAGATCAAAGTGTTCTCTAAATTGGTGTTTTGGGTTTGCTGATGGTATGGAATCTTAGGGAGCCCTCAGGCAAGAGCCTGCCTCATTTCAATTTCTGAGTATGCAGAGATTATATAAAACAGTAGAAACCCCTGTGGACACAAAACTGCTTCCTAGAAGAAGTAGGGAAAGGCCTACAAAAGCGAGACTGTGTGGTCGTTAAACACCAAGGGCTGTGCCAGAGGATCCAGCCTCTGTTCCAGAGGCCAGCATTACTGACTCCAGTGCCACTTCTTTGTCCTCCATGTCCCTGTGCCTAGAATGAACTCTAATATTTCATCTCATTGCCCTGCCCCACCCTAAGGAAGCTGGGGATTGCTTAAGGCCAGCTGGGAGATCGCTGAGCCCTGCAGCCTCAGAGAGCCTGTGCGTTTGTGTACTCATGTATATTATGGGAGTGGTGGGGTTGAGCTATTGTCAGCTGGCAGAATCAGGTTTCTAGTGATAGCTGGTAAGCAGTTGCCCCCTGGCAGCTGGCAAAAGTCCATGTGAATGGATTAAGAGAGACAAGCCAAGGGGCCTAGCCCCCTCAGTTGGCCTTAGGGATTCTGGCAGAGCACACAGCCAGTGTCACAAGAAGTGAGAGTCCCAGACAGGAGATTAGACGGCCTCACTCAGTCATTAGGATTTGGTAACAAAGCTGTGACTTTCTGTAGAAGTTGGAAGAGGTGAGCATGAATGGTGAGAGACTAGGTATGAGGTCAGGATGGAACCAGCAGGGCCACCAGGATGATGAGTCAGTGAGTATATGGCCTCAGTGGGCTTCTTTATCTCCTGCCAGAGGACAAGATTGGAATGAGCAGGTCAGGAGAGGCTCAGTCCAGGGGAGAGGTTGACTGGACTCCCTAGACAGGCTGCTAATACAGAGGTGCCAATAATTAGAAGAAACAGCAACATAAAACTCTTTGTTTCTTCTGCCCACTTATCTTTTCAAATTGTTTTTCAACATTGCATTTTTTTTTTATATAATTTATAAGAATGCTAAATTAATTCTCCCTACAGCATTACATTTTGAGTGCCCGGTGTGCTATATATTTTCTGCAGCCTGATAATTACATGGATAAACTAGTCAAAGGAGCAGAAGGTAAAAAATCACAAAGAGGGAGAAAGTGGGAAAAACTAACCCATCTATGGTCATGGCTGCAGAATATTTTCCAGTGAATTCTTAGTATTCATCTGTTTACATCAATGTTCACTGAGGCACATTTTCAATTTATCCCAGTTAATACGTTCAGAGTTGCTTAATCTTTTAAAAGGCTAGCTTCGAAGACATTTTAGGTACTGACTTCATTCTTCCTGGGCAAAACCTAAAGTAGTAATAGAATATTTGTTCAATTCACTGCCATGATTGGCATCTTTTTTACCTTCCAGAAAGAGTCAACAGTTACCATTAGCCCCTTGAAATAAACCTCGAGAGAATTGTTGGAGCTGGGTGAGGCTTTGGGGTCATTCCACCATTTCACCTCCTCCCTCCCACCCATCCCCCCGTTCTACAGATGTGGAAAAACTGAGGCCTGGAGTGTTAGGTGACTTCCCCAAGGTCACAAATCTGGTATATAAACTCAGAACTCCTGATATATTCCCACCATAATTTTTCTATAGTGGAAGAATTATGGAACTTAGGTATATATCATTTTAAAAAAGACTAGAAACACAAAGTTCTGAGTTTATGTGACAGAAAAATTAGTGGAATGGCCATGTAAACTATGAAAGAATTCCTTGTTTTACAAAGAGATTTGCAAGAAGAGTTCATTTGTCTTAGGAAAACTTTGAGGTTTAACCATGCTAAGAGCCAACTTTTATTTGATTTCATGATGCTCATCTCTTCTTCCTAAATTACTAAATTTAATTCAAATCATGAATTTAACTTCTTTTTAAAGAGCCAATTTCTATCAACTTGCTATCTCATGAACTGAACCTATTTACCTTAATTTTTTATATACCAAACAGAACTAAAGTTTTAAAAAAAAATCCAAGTGAAACTTACCTACTGGAACCAACACCTCAGTTTTGTAAGAGCTTTGAACCAGAAACTTAAGATATTCCCTAAACTGGTATTCAATTCTAGACTTTGATTTAATTTTTTATTTGGAGAATCTTTCAGAATTTCATATCACTGTGATACTTGATAGAACCCCAAGTGTCAACAGCTAGAATCTTTAAAAAGCACCCTTTACACAGTCTAAGAGTTTTTTCATATGCGTATTCAGGGAAACTAACTCTACAAAGCCTTTCATGATTCGTCTCCCCCCACATCCACACTGTGTCCTTCACTCTGCATTGGGTAGGTGAACCTATTTGATAGATGCTCTTACCCTGTAAAGCATTTATTAACCTACATGTTTTTAATACTCTACCGGCAGGTGGAGCATGCTCAGTACACATTTATTTCATGAATGATGTAACGTTGCATCACAATATGAAGTTGTCTACAACTGTATATCACCCTAGAACTAAATGCTTCAGAGAAACAAATGACTTGAAGATAAAATTAATAGAGCATTAGCAGTTAATCTTGTTTCTTGTCTATATATTTTTATGAGTAAATGTTCTCATGTAATTTAAAGAGGATAAGATTGCTTTTAACGTAGAGAATTACCAAGCCAGCATTTTATCAGAGCAGGTGTTAAATGAATGAGCAAGAAAGCAGCCTAGATAGTATATTTGTCTGTGTCAGATTTTCCAATTGGATGAAAGTAGTACTTGATTTTAGTCTTAAATGTCAAGGAAAAAATATCAACTTTATAATATTATGAAAGGATCACATTATTGAGTTTTAATTACTGATTCTACTGAGTTATGGGTTACAGAGACTAAGATATAAAACAGATCCATGAATGTAAATCAGATGAGCTTGAGACTTAGCCAAATAATAGAAAAAGCAGGAGTACAAAGATGGGAAAGTATATCGGAAGCAACACGTTACTATCAAATCGTACAGTGTCGTGGTCTGAAAGGCATGTGATGAATTGGGGTGGGGGAGGGTGCTAAAGAGGAGGAGAGGCAGGTTCTTGTTTGAATTGCACACTGACATCCAGCCTTGAGGAACAATCATCTCGTAGTATTAATTAGGAAAATATGGTAAATTTTTCTGTCTTGATACAGTAACATTTACGTGATACCATTGGGAAAGTGGTTTCATGTAAATAGATTTTCCATATCACTCTTTAAGAATCAACAATTTATTGTAGCTATTTTGTGGGTATCTTTCTAAAATGTTTTTTTCTGCTTTTTAAGCAATACTATAAACATAGTGTGATATGGAGAAAATTACAGTGCTCTAGAAGTCTAAAGTCCAAGTTCCAGATCTGAGCCTGCCATTGGTGTCCCCCCACCCCACCCCCCGCCACCTGGGAAGCATTGTAGGGGCTCAGCTCATCTGCTGTGCACTTTGGGGCTGGGCTAAGTGCAAATCAGAGACCACACCCCCGCCCACCCCCCACCCCCCTGCCCCGACTCTGAAATTTAGTTTTTTAACTTTGCCTTTTCTTGGTGAGTGATTCAAGGGTTTTCATTATGGCATCAGGCATGTCTTTGTTAAAGTAGTGTAAACCTTCAAAAGGGTCCATGGTGTGTCAAGTCTTGTGCCTACCTGAAGGAGGTTGCAACACCTGTGCTCTCCCCTGTTTGGTGACCGTCCTGCTGTCTTCCCCAAGTCAGCATGCCCCTTCCGCTCTGAATATCTCCCTCATCCCTGTTTGTGGCCTTGGGCTTTCTAACCTAGAACTCAGGTGTCTGAGGGAAAACCTAAAGGTCCTTTTCTAAAGAAAGACTGTTTTCAGTGGATGGGCTCTGTAACCTCCATGTTATTCAGTCAAAGACTTTTTTCGCTTAATTTCTGGTTCTTGGCTTTTTGTAGAATAATTGAGGCCACAGGAGAAGGGACCTGTAGATCTGTGTGGTGGTTTTATGTTCCAAGTACATGCCGGAAAATCACAATTAGTGTCCTCAGCTCACAAGTCGGAAGTGAACATGGGTTATATCCGAGTAGAAGCCACTGTGCACAGCATGTAGGGTGACAGTCTCTGGACTAAAAGGTGGGCAAACGTGTGGCAGCCCTAAAGGAAGGAAATTTTTGAGAGTGAAATGCATTTTTCACTGCAAGCAGGGACAGTGAAATAGCAAAGGAAGCACTGAGATACGTGGGTCTGTGAGTGCCCAGAGTGTGATTGGAAGGATACACACCCATCAGGCACAAGGTTTGCTCCTGGTGGGTAGTAGGGCAGCGCAAGGGCACCGGGACCGGGGCAAGAGGTCAAGGAGGACTTTTGTCTTCTCTGGAATATTTTAATTTTTAGCTAGAGGATACATTTATCTGTGATTTGCTTAATTAAAAATTAATTTCATAGCCAGAAACTTTGACTTGTTTTCTCAGCATAACTCTCTAATAATGGTAACCCCACCTCTGATGGTTGCTGGAACCAGGGAGGGCGCCCCCACACAGCCCAGCACCAACGGCACCATTGGCAGACGCCATATGCTTTGTCCACGTGCAGCCCACCATTGCCTGTCAGAAATACTGGTGTGCTGAACTCTCATCATGATCTCTGGCTACATGGCTCAGATAGTCAATATTTTTGCAGTGAAATGGCTGTGCTACCTGAGGAGTGATACCTGAAGGCTTAAGACACTCAACATCCATTCATTCGTGTTCTGCCTCCAGTGAGTTCAGGCCAGTTCAGGTTTCATTGCCAAGTAAGTTAAACGGAAAGGCTTTTGGATTCTGGAATTCTGAATAAGGGATTGTGGACTTTCTAACCCTCCTGAACGTGTTTTGGAGAAGGCCTCAGGACCGACCTGTCATTCGCCTTAGGGCGAGAAGTCCATCAGCAGGGAAGAGATAACACTTCTGCCAACGGTGCTCTTCGTTTTCCCTTATGCTGCCCCTAGCTTCCTGCAGGGCTTTAGGGCTGAGCAGGACCAGTAGAGACTTAGTTTTGCTCACATCCTATCCACAGAAGCCCTGGGGCTCACTGGACCACCAGCTTAGAGCAATCACAACCTGAGAATCTCTTGATTCAGACTGTCTGTATTCAAATCCAGCTCTGCCACTTTAATAGCTATGTAATCTGGGCAATGTTTTTGGACTTTCTTTGCCTCAGTTTTCCCATCCGTAAAAGAGGCATAATAATAGTATACTAGCATAATGAGCTTGAAAAAATTAAATGCTTCCAGATTTTGAAACTTCCTGTTTTTCCATACATTCCATGGACCGCTTCCTTTTCCTGTAGCCACAGCTGCTTCTAGCAGACACTGCAAAGCCACCTCCCAGGGGTTTCTATGCCTGGTTACCTTTTATGGTTGCAGAAGTCATCCTCAAGGTCACTTTCTCACCATCCACACGTTAGTGTGTACCAGGCAGACATGGCCTCCAGCTGTCTACCGTGCTCTCTTATTTTTGTTGAAAATGATTTCTCTGAGATTCAGTTCTGTTCTTCCCAGAGCCTGAGCCATTGGCTGGCTTTTTAATTTGTATGTTATTACATTATGAACTTGTCAAGAGAGATTTTATTAAATTCCCATAATGTGGCCACACTGCACATTATCCAAACTAGAATAGCCATCTCTGGGCTTTCTCATAGACTGACAGTCCAATGAGTTCTTTATGACTTTGCAAAAAATTTAAATATATGGGGGCACCGTAAAACGTTAGTGTTCCTTCCACACATGTGCCCTTTGAGCTTGTGGCATTCTGGAACACCTACGAAAGCTTCGCTAGAACAGTAATCTATGTGCCATCTAGGCATGTGGGGTTTATTTCTTTGTTCACTGAGGTAAAGGATGTGGGCTCCTGAGTCAGACTGCCTGGGTTCATCTCTGCCATTTAACAGCTCTGGAATCTGGGCAATATCCTTGAACTTTCTGTGCCTAAATTTTCCCATCTATGAAATGTAGATAGTATTACTACCAAATAACAAGCTTGAAAGAACCAAACACATGGGAAATGTATAGAGTGCCTGGTGGTTGTAAATCCAGTCGTGGGGAAGGTGGTGTGCAATGCTACCTTCTACTGGAGATGAGGATTCATGGCTAATGGGAGTTTGCCCATTATTGTTCCCAGATCTCTTGGGAGAGAGCCCTGCTTCTGTACTTTGGTTCATTCTAGTTGGATAGCTCCTGCTTGTTAGACTCCATAATGAGTCCTACCTCACCCTCCTCTCCTTATCTCTTCTCATCTCATATCTAGCCTTCTGGTTTTACCGGCTTGCAGCTCCCCGAACATGTTTCATGGCCCTCCGCCTCCTCTCTGGGTCTTGTCCTTATACATGCTGCGTAGCATGCTGTATCTGACCAAAATCTGCTCATCTTGGAAGACAGCCCAAGCACATGCCACCTCTACAGAGCATTCCCTGGCCACCCCTATATCACCCTTCCTAGAACCACACACTGTCTTCTTTGGCCCCCGCTTACATTCCATACTGTGCAGGCTTCTATCCAAATCACTTGGAGAGAGAGGGGTAGGGAAGAGATTACTTTGTTTATCTATTTATTTACAGAGATCTTCTATAGAACTCTTGAGTTCCTTGAGATCAGGGATGTATATACTTGGGATATATTTGCAGTAACAATGATCAATACATATTAGAAAAAAATATAATTTGTTGACCAAATGAATATCTGAGCTCCAAGAGGGGTTACACTCACTTCTTAAATCCTAAGATCACACCATGCATTTGTAATGGTGCCATCCTTGAAACCTTTTCTATTAGCTTTGCAATTCTCAGAGATTCTCTAGGAAGAAACTTGCTCATTACCATTTCTCATAAGGACATGTACTTATTTTTATCAATTTTTAGTTAGCCAAACTCTCTTGTCTTTATGCACAATTAGAGGGTGACAAAAACAAGTGATAGAAGCTGACAGGCCACTTGGGAGCAAGGCAGTGCCCTGAGGCCTGCAAGCCCCAGTACCACTGGACTGCTCAGGAGGCCTTTCTTCCCTGTGGGCCTTTCTGGTCTCTGTCTGGAGTCTCAAAACCCAGGAAAAGGAGACTCCTGTGAAGAGCAAGGGCTCTGTAGGTCCTGATACGAGATGAGCAGCTGTCTTAGCTGGGATTTAAAGCCTAGACTGATTTCAGTAACAAAAATGTCTGCCTTTTATACATAATGCAGGGCATTTCCTTGACAGCAAAATGACATGAAGTACACATGGTTTTGTATTTTTGTATTTTCCTAGCACTGTTACTTCCCATTCAGGGATCAGAGCTATTTATAGGGAGCACCTCACCACCCAGTTGGCAAAGCGTTAGGGTAAATTGAGGAAGAGCTGAGGACATGAAAACCTAATGTTCTGTTGTGGATGATGTTTCCTTGCTAGTTTACTTGCCCTGTGCCTGCAGCTCTGGGTACCTGGGATCCTGACAGGCCCCCACTACCCTCACTACCCCCTGGCAGTGGAGCTGGGGCTCCTCCCGCTGCTGCCACCTGTCCTCTGGGCCTTGTTCTTCACCTGCATACATTCATTCATGGTCTTGATTTTCAAAATCCATTTCCTGCTGTGGAGTGAGTTCCATAAATATTTGATATGTTATTTTAAAAGGATTCAAAACTTTCACATGTCATACACCATATTTTATACTTCAGAGACCACCTGCAAAACAACTTGGGCTATAACATATTAACTGGTTTTCTGAGAAGACTTTTAAAAAAGATTCTCTTAAAGTGGCTAAGTATGTTTGAACTACTCATAAACAGGTCTTGGTGAAGAAGGCAGCAGTGCTAGCTGGTGCTGGTAATGTGACCTCACACTCCACCCTAACTGGATGGCATGCCATGGTCCAAGTGGCTTCCTGGTCCCACCCAGAAGCCACAGCCAGGTAGAGCCAGCAGCAGGACCCTGCACAGCCTCTGTGCCCAATAGTTATATGTAGTGGAAGGTGGCCTTCCGTGTTATGGGATGTCATGTGGGGTATCTTGAAATCGGGGGTCCTTCACAGCTGGCCTGAATCTGTCTAGCAGCCTCCCCAGTGTTGCTCATGAGTGCCCTGATCAACACTTCAGTTCCTTCCATTACCCGCCATGGGGTCTGCCGCTCGGAACAGCCAGTGCAGGGAGGGCTCTGCCCAAATCAGGACCTAAAATCTACAGAGCAGAGTAACCCACTTCTCATTGCTCAACAATTTGATCAGGCAGATTAAAGTAGAGAAAGTACAACACAAAGAATTGATTTGATTTAATAGTTGTGTACGGAATCCTGTGTGAACAAATGAAAGATAAACAAAGATTGATCACATCCTGTGTCACGAAAGCCATTCCCAAGGGACACCAAAGAGGCCACTAGTACAGACTGTTTTCTGATAATGATTTAATAAAATTAAAGATGAAACAAGAACACAACCTCATCACGACTCCCATCTCAAAACCTGTATGTTTAGAAATTGTAACATTTACATATTTTGTATATTTATATTTGTGTATAACATAGGTAAGGAAAAATCCTGATAGAAGTCACAAAATATTTAGAGTCAAATCAAAGCAAGAACTACATTATCAAAACTTGTGAAATGTAGCTAAAATTATACTTAGTTGAAAATTTCAAGTCCAAAAGGTAAACATTAGAAAGCAAGAATTAATGATCCATGTGTCCGTGTCAAGAAATTAGAAAATGTCACTGAACCCAGATAGATCAGAAAGATGAAAATGATATAGATGAGTGATGTAGAGGCTGGAATTTGTGCTAGGTTATTTCATTATAAAGAAAAATCTGATGGCAAGATGTTAATATCTATATAATTTTGATGTCTATTATAATATACTCTAAGTATTTTTCTTTGCCTGAATTATGTTATTCAGAATTAATCTGTAATAACTAGAGACCAGTAAAATAAACATTAATTTTGATTATTAAAAAATAAAAATTAGTGCCTATAATATGAAACTTATGTTTTAGTGCCTTTCCAGTTGGGCTCCCAGGTGAAAAGACATGAGACTTTCTAAGCCTGTCTTAACGCTTGGGTATGCCTCCTCCGAGCAGGCACGCAGCCTCCTGCACCTCCATGCAGCTGCACAGAAGGGTGGCTTTTGAACTAGAGAGAAGTCCCCCAGATATCTAACATGGATTAACGTGCAAATCAGACTGTCCCAAATATAACACCGAATTCAGTGAGAACCCGCCTGGCTGTTCTGCAAAATGCATTCACAAGCAAGTAGAAACTTGACTTTTGTTCAAATAAGTAAGAGAGAGACAGTAGTTATTAGATATCATCAGTGATGTGACTTTAAAATAAAAATTCACCTCTGATAACTTCTTCTAGCCTCTGGATTACTTTAGAGACTCTCCTGAGCTTGCAGAGCAGGTGTTGGGTGGTTATAATGATAACTTCTGATCAGTGTCAATCACGACTCCCTAATACTATGTCACTGAAATAAAACACAGTGATGACTGAAGCCGTGGACTGACAAAGGATAAGACTCATTTGTTTTCCAATTTTTGCTTCTCCTAGTCAAGAGTGACACCTGTTTTGTAACGAAGTTCTAAGGGAACAGTGTTATCTGGCTGCTTGTGCACAAGGCAGAGTTGAGGAGTTAACGGCAGGGACCTTATGCCTCACAAAGTCTAAAATATGGACTATTTGAACTTTTACAGAAAAAGTGAACAGATCTCTGCTCCAAGCTGACACATTGTTCTTTGACTGACTTGTGACTATTGTCATAAACTCAAACTTACAAAATGCATGGATAATAAAACATTAGGTTTTTTTTTTTTCTATTGGCACTCCTCACGGATTTTATCTTAAAAGCACACAAACAAGGAAGGAATCTGTTGCTACTAAAACTTGAAAACTGCTGTGTTATGGTATCATCTCAGGGAGATGTGATGCAGTTAGCAGCAAGATGAAACTAATTCTGTAGGTAAGACCTGTGAAAGTCAGTCTTCAGATTTTCAAGAACTGAAATAACTGTCAGATTGCTAGTATCAGGGGAATTTTTTTAAACTTAAAATTATCCTATTAGTATTTGTTTTTCTGTGACAAAATATAACAAAAGCAGCCCTTCAATGAATTGCTTAGACATGCTTCTTTTTAAAAGTGTACATATACTGATTTCTTGACACTGTTGGTAGGATGTTGTTCCTGTCTGCCACGTACTAAGTATCACAATTTTTATACTTTCTAAAAGAAAATTAGCAACATTCTGGGGCCCATAGCCTTATTGCCCCTGATTGGGCTAATGAGAGTCCTGAGCAGTTATTGGCCCTCCAACAGCTCTACGCTTCTTGCAAAGTTCACAGGCCCAGGACATAATCTGCACTTCTTAATGCTCTTCAGAATCAAAAAACATTCATGGATTTCCTTTTTATCTTTGAAGGGTATTCCCCGAGTCCCTCCGGTGGCTAATGGCTACCCAGCAATTTGAGTCTGCAAAGAAGCTAATCCTGCATTTCACACAGAAGAACTGCATGAACCCCCAGAGTGACATCAAAGGCGTGATGCCCGGTGAGTATAACCCTGTAGCCCTGCCAGCCTTGGGAGAGGCATCACCTGTCCTGAACCACAGAACAGTTCTCTGATGCTGGGGTTGGTCTTGTTTTACCAAGCAACTGCCCTAGATAGCTGTTTAACTTCCTGTGATGGTTGGTCTATAGCTAGACTAGAAACATGGGTGAATTGAAATTCTCTCCACCCTCTAGTTATTGTATCTTTCCTGATCAAGTCTAATATACTGTGGGGCTCCCATCCAAACCTAGAAGTGAGGCATGAGCCTAACATGCACCTGATTGTCAAGAGAATATTTGGAAGGGGTAGAAAAGCCTGTGTCTGGCACACAGCCCTGCCTGCCTGCCTTCCAGGTTTAAATGCCAGCAGTCCTGGCTGGGGGAGGTGCAACTGGCCTTCACTACCCCTCTTTTCCTAAGTATGACCTTCAGAGAGCCGCCATTGTCTATATCTGTTATGACCTCTTTGTGGGACAACTGAAGAAGTGAAAAAAGAGTATTCTAGTGTATGGGTTCAGATCCATAGAATTCATGTGTGTCAGGAGCATCATCACAAGCTAGGTCGGGGCTTGCAGGCTGCAGATGCATATCACCAGGAGGTCGTTAAAACCCAGACTCCTGGGCCCTCCCTGGCACCCAAAGATTCTGAGCCAGTAAATTTGGAACAAGGCCTAAGATTTTGCATTTTTAATAAGCACTGGAAGAAATTCCGACACATGAGGTGTACAGACCTCCTTCTGAAAGCCCCTGGTAGAGCAGTCCCAAGCTCTAACCCACTGCCCCAACCTGAAGACCTGGTATTGATGGTACTGCTGTTACAAATTCCCCAGGAAAATAATCTGCAGACCCTTGTCCCAGAGAGATATGCTTATTCTCCCTCGAACCCTCCATTACCCCCGTGATCTGAAATTTTATCCCACAGATATTTACTAAACTGCTGCCATGTGCCAGGCACTTTTCTAAAACAGAGAAGAAAACAGGCAAAGCCCTACTTTCATGGAGCTTACCGGCAAGTAGGGAAAGGCAGACAGTGAACAATTAAATGTATAATAGTCAGAAGGGATGAATTCTGTAAGAAAACTCCACAGAGCAGAGGGATAGAGGGGGGTAGTGAGTGTCCACAGTCGGAGGGTTAGGGAGCCTGGCTCCAAGGTGACAGGTGAGAAGTCACCTGGACAAAGAAGAAGCATGTGCCCTGCAGGTCTCCATTCTTGATAGAAGAAACACATGAGAAATCTCACTCAGGGAAGTCAGAGCACGCCAGTCAGTGACAGGGTGTCTGGACTCAACTATTCCATGGTTCCTAGACAAGCTGTTCTTTAGACTCTTGATTTGAGAGATCTGGGGCTCAGTGTCAGTAGAATTTCCCTAGATGCTGCTCAGCCAGGACAACGTCCCTACCTTGACCTGTGTTCATGACCTGGTAGGTGGGGACAGTAAGGCTAGGCCACCTGCCCCCCGGAGGGAGCAGGCTTGGTCAGCCAAGCAAGGCAGCACAGGTAGAAGATTTCAGGAAGCCTAGAGCCCTTGCCTTACTGTAATAAAGAAGGACGTGAGTCAGGTTTGCTTAACATGAAGAGCAATGAGTGCTGGTGCTTTGCAAAGGGGTTTTGTAGTCTCTAAGTTTAGTGACAGTGATCTTAAATAGGACATTTACATAGTGCTTGTATGGCAGTCACTTTTCTAAATAACTTGCAGATGTTATCGTATATCTAATATTTAATCCTAAGTACTTGGCGTATATTAACTTATATTTCTTGACAACTTGAGTCTCATGAGGGAGGTACTATAATTATCTCTACTTGCAGATGAGGAAACTGTGGCATAAAGAGTTTAAGTGTCTAGCCAGAGGTCACACATCTAGTAAGTAGCTGAGCTGGGACCTGAACCCAGGAAGTACAGCGGAAACAGCTGATAGATAAGGATGACAGAGATACTAATGTGATTGTATGGAGAAGAAGAATACTGAATTAACGTTTCTTTTTGGGGGCCATGTTTGCTGATTTTGGAATGTCCAGCTGTCCTCCCTAAACTTCTCCAGGCTCCATTCATTAGGAGATTAATGCTCTTAGGTCTTTCAGTATAATTTGTTTCCGGCATTTCACTAATTAAATCACACTTTCCACTTATTTCAGGTTAAAATATTGTCTGGGAAAAGCCTGTTTTCTCAATCCAAATTATACTGATTCATTTCCTTTCTATTTGGGGAAAGTGGTATTAAATCTTTTTCCCCCTTTCTTTGTTTTTGAGTTTTGCTGATGTTTATTTCTATACCGGTGCCCCATGAGGAGGCTGAGAGAGAGGGGACTGGCACATGTGACTTTACCCCCACTCGGAAGGGTAATCACAGAATCCACGCCTGGGGGCACTCACTTCACATCTGCCTCTGGATCCTGCTCACTCCCAACACACTGATGACAGCACCATGGCAAAAGCCAGCTGAGTGCTTAGGGGAAAGCAAGTCTCTGTTTCATCTAAATTGGCCATTTCCAACTTTCTTAGGCTGAACTCTTCTGCTTGGAATCTTCTTTCTATCGCCTCAGCTAATCCATCTGCCAACAACTTAGTCTCTTACTCTGCTTCTTACCTGCCTTGACTCCATCCTTACTGCCGCCCTTCCCCTCACATCACCACTTGCTCAAAAAATTCTTTGGTGGCCTTCCAGGGCCCATAGGCTAGATCCCCAAGTCTTTCAAGCCACTCTGAGACCCTGTCTCACCTCTTTCTGCCTCTCACAGATGCTCTGGCTTTTGTTGGGCTCTCAGAATGCACCAGGCACCTCCTCTCTGCAGGGCCTTCTCACTTCAGTCCCCTATCCTCAGCCCCACTCTCATTTGGCCAGCTCCTCAGGGACCAGGTTAGCCTGACTTCCCAGGCCCAAGCCAGCCCTCCAGTGGTACACCATCACAGCTGCAGGCACTTTGCCCTGTTGCCGGCATCCAGCTGTAAGGAATGGTTTGTGTGGCTCCTTAGGACCTGTTGCGCTGTGTCTACAGAGCTGGGTTCCGCTGTTTCCCCCGCACTAGCAGAAAACCTGACTCCTAGCTGGCGTTTCATGTATAGCTATTGAATAAATGAATTGTAGTCTCCCGTGGTCAGGAAGAGCTAGGGCAATTTCTCATGGGAACCAGCCACAGTTGCTGATTATGCTGCCTCTGGATAGATGAGTGTTTCAGGTTTGCCTATAGGTATATGAGTGCGGTAGGAGGTGTGGGGGTGGGTTCCTGCCCCCGTCAGTACATCCTAACTTTAGATTCAGGCTAGAAGAAAACTGAAATTTTCCATGCCCTTTTGTCTTTTAAAGAGATCTTGGTCTATCGTTGAACATGGCAGATTTTCTCAGTGGAGTTTGCAACTGAATTATTGTAGATATTTGGATGTGCTCCCGAGTGTCATTCTTAAAGTGTCATCCTATAACCATTAGTGTTACATGATGTGTCCAAGTACTGACCACTCTCCTTGTATCGTAATTCCCAACATTTTGAACATTTCCTGCAGGAATAGAGTCCTGCTGGTTTCAAATGTGGCCACGTAGACTGCAACCTGCTGCACAGAGAAATCTCGGAATAAGAGCCACACTCAACTTTGCTCCTATTGATAGTAACACCAGCAGATGGTCACTGGGCAGTGACCCCAGAGGTGTGGGGTGAAACACTGCACATACGGTTGATCCTCATCAGAGCCTGAGGAGGATGATAATCAGATCATCCTTGCTTTACATGTGAGGAAATTGGGCCCAGAGAGGCTAAGTGTTGGGAAGCTCTGCTTCCCCACTTCCCACATTCCCTCCACGTGAAAGGAGCCAGCCTTGAGGAGGGAAAGTGAACTTGCTCCCTTCTTTTTCTCCTTGGGAGTGAGCCACATTCAGGGAGTGGGGTCCTGTGTCCTCGCCCATCAGGCCCTCTCTAGCAAGCACCCGCGAGAAGCCATCCTAGCCTGCCCACACCAGGATGGGCAGGTGAATCTGTAAGATGCAAGTGTCCCAACCTCAGGCCCTTCCCAGTGATTAAGCATGGATTCTGCCCTCACCTGCCTCAGTCTTTATCTTATTGATCTGTTTGGAACCTGAGGTGAGAAGAGGGTCCATGTATCAGGCCACCTCAGGTCCCCAGCATTAGGTAAGTTGTTCAGTCACTTCACTAGCAAGTGATGCAACTGAGGTCGTCCCCACTGCCCCATGTCTAACTACCGTGGCATGCAACTTGTTCTCCTGCCTGAGTGGGAGGATTTACTGGCTGAAGCCATATGCACTAAGAGGGAGTTACAGAGACTTGCAGTGCTGGGTCCCTTGTGGGAGATTTGGTTATTTTTAGAGTGGGCTGCCTGAGGTGACTTTACAGTAAAATCCCTCAAGGTGCTGTCATCTGCTGCTTGCTTCTGAAGCGAACTTATTCGATTGGCCAAGTGCCACTGCTTTTCTTCCTCCTGCTCCTCCTTCTGATCTTTCTCCTTTTTAACTCTTCCTCCTCCCCTCCTTCTTTTTGATCTTTTCTAGTTTTCATTTCTATAACTGATGTTTTTCCAATTTCTCCAGGAATGCATTTGCAGTATACACAAGCAAAGCCAGTCTATCTCACATCCCCATTTAAGGGACTGCAAGTGCCCCCTAGATGTGCATTTTCCCTGCATCTCCGAGGCTGGCCTTGAGTGATCTGCCTCTGTCTTCTCCCACTGCTGTTTCAGGAAGCATAATTAGGCCCCTCCCCTGGATCTCTAAACCACGGAGAGGTCATGACATTTCTAGTCTGTCTGCAGGGACACCTTCCTTTCTGCAGTCACTACTGAGAAGCTGGGACAGTCTGGGTCAACTGGGGCCCTGAGGGCCATGCAAGGTCCCCTTTATTTGGTATTCATAACAGTGCTCCAAGGTGGGGACATTGTTCCCCTTAACAGATAAGAAACTGAGGCACAGAGCAACTAACTTTCCAAAGGACCTCAACAAAAAAGTTAAAAGCTGGGTCTCTGCCGGTGCTCAGACCCCTTGCTGTGCCCCAGGTTGGGAAAAGAGACCCCACCCAGCCATACCAGTGCCCTGTGGTCATACAACACAGTGATCGGCTGAAATGCAAAGGAAATGCAAAGGCGCAGGGGCAGAAAAGGGCTGCAGGGTGAGGTAGGAGGTGCCTGGCTTGTCAAATAGGCTCTGTTTGTTTTTTGTTTTGAAATTTTTCTAATGGCTCTAAATCAAGAGGGTTGAAGAGTTAGGGGGAGGAAATGCTTTCACAGTTGTTTCCTTGGTGGTCAACTCTCAATGCCCCCTTTTACTCCTATTATTTTCATGTGTAAGGACTTTGGAAAGTCCCTGAGATATCTGTCTGATAACCAGAGAGATGGAAAGGCCTTTTCCATCACCTATCCAGTTACCATGGGAGGTCTCAGAAGTCATCTAATGTTTCTTATAACTCAGAGCTGATGGATTTTTGCCCAGAAGAACAGACCTAGTGCTGAACAAGTTTTATGTTGTTATTTATAGGCTGGTGATGTGTGTAACAGAGAGAAAATATCAGTAGCTCCAGACAGGTTAATTTAATTCCGTTTAGAATAATGCAGTTACCTCTGTAGGCTGCAGTCAATTCTTTAGACTTGGGCTCTAGAATTTAATGCTATGAAGAAAAAAAAACTAACTCATCATGATTACAGTTGCTACAACTTCTTTATCAACATCTATTTTATATACAATAATGTGTTAGAGTTAAGTTTGGGCCACATTACCAAAAAACAACCTTTAAACTTATGTAAATATGCTAATGGACATTTAAATTTTCTTGTAAGATTTTCATAGTGAGCAGGTATACCTATTATAGTTGATTTGTGATGAGTTTTACAAAAGCAAAGCATTCGTATCATTGGATCCAGCATTTCCTGTTAACAATAATATCTCCGTGTGCTTTAAAAGTTTTTTAGATATTTAATGATGAGGAAAGAATGTCTGTAAATCAAATTAGACTGTTGTTACAGGGGGGAACATAAAGGTCAGGAAGACCTCAGGAGAGGGTCTGTGGACAGCCAGCCAAAATATCAGCCTCTGGCTTGTGCGCAGACCTCAGTCTTTGCACCTTAATATGGAAAGGAAGAAAGTTCTGGAAACTCAAGTGGCATAGTATCCCTCAGATATAGGAAAGGTTTTTCCTCCTCCCTTCTATGTCCTAGCTGGTGACACTGATCTAAAAAGAATTTTTGTTTTTAATTAAAAAACTCCTAAACCCTTATGGTTAAGCAACATCTTTTCCTTTAAACTGTAACTAATGAGATTTGTGATCATCCTTCCACTGGATGGCAGAAGGAGGTAGAAGAGGAAAGAAGTAAGGCAAGGACAGGTGGTGTCACTTCAGAGACAAAGTCCTCTGAGGGAGCTGCTGTTCCCGGGTCCCTCCTGAGGCAGTCATATTTCCTCCCAGCAATAAAGCTTCCCCAGTTACTGGGGTCTTTCCACTCCCACTGCTGTTTTTTACTTTTAATAAACTTATTTTGGAGTAGTTCTAGGTTTAGAGAAAAGTTGCAAAGGTAGTGCAGAATTTCTGAATGCCCCTGAGAAGTCTCCCCCTTCATTGACATCTGATTTAACTATGGTACAGTTGTCACAACTGAGAAACTGCCATTGGCACGCTACTGTTAACCAGACTCTTTATCTGGATGCCTTTATCTATTTTTTCACTTTATCTATTTTTTCCATGAATGACTTCTCCCTGCTGCTGAATACCATCCAGGACAGCATTTAGTCATTCCATCTCCCCAGTCCTCTCTGGTCTGTGACAGTTCCTCAGTCTTTCCTTGTTTTCATGGCCTTGACGGTCTTGAGGAGCATGGGCCACCCACCCAATAGGTTCAGTCTCCTTTTTTTTTTTTTTAGCTCCCGGGAAGGGAATTATTCTCCAAGGACAAGCCTGGCTAGGAGAGTAGGGAGGGGCCTAGGAGGCTAAACGTGTGGGTTTTCTGTTCAGTCTCATAAGGAGACCTTGGAGGGGCAGGCATTGCCTTGTTTGAGCTTCCTTGTTAAATTGCTAAGTCAACACCAGGACTTTAGCAAACTCATTAACCCTGATAAGGTGGCAATGGAGCGCCATCAGAGTTTGTTCAGAATGGCTTTTGGAGCTAGTTCGAGCCTCATAAGAAACTCTTATAACTTTGTAGTTGGTCACAACACTTTGAGCCGAAACATTGTCTGTCTTATCTGGCTCCCAGAGACTTTTTGACCATTAACTAAAACATACACATATACGGATGTGTGTATATCCATATATAAGCACACGTGTTCCTCCATTTATTTATCTCTCTTTTGAAGATATGTGCACTCAAGGGACAGTTACAGAAAAAGCAGCTACAGCCATCGTACGTTCTGCCCGCAAAATTAAGGAGCATATCAGTGTGTGCTTTGTGTGCTTTTCCAGTCTCTGAGCAGTGAGTGACTAAGACAGATCAGACTCTATAAGGAAACAAAGCACTTTTCTGATGTGCATGGAGCCTAATTAGTGCTCAGAAACCTAGAACATCATCATTTAGTTCTGTACTCAGCCAGCGTGGAATGGTCATTTGTGTGTCCTCCCTGGTTCCCAGGAAAGGCTTTGCAGTGGGGAGGTACTGTATACTGACAGTGTGCCATGGCTCCCTTCAGACCCTGTGGGGAAATTTGAACTGCAAAGTTAGAGTCGGTGTGAGCCCATTTTCTGTCGTGAAAGCCAGGTCCTATCCCCGGCTTAAAGGAAAAGTTCTCTCTCCTTGATGCCCGAATTAAGGAAATGGGGCTGCCTTTGAGGCTGCCTGTCCAGGGTCTTGCTGAGAGATGACGGGTTCTCTTTCTCTGCAGAGCTGGAGAAGGAGCTTTCCCGGAGGCCCAAGAAGGTCTGTATCGTGAAAGTGGTGGGAACGCGGAACCTGTGGAAGAACATCGTGGTCTTGTGTGTGAACTCGTGAGTCACCAGAGGGACACATCTGTGGCCGAGGTCAGGGAGGGGCTGGAAAGGAAAGCTGCCAGAGGAGAGGCCACAGGGCCCTCCTCCTCCCCAGCGGGACTTCGAATCATGGCTGCGCAGGGCCCTCTGGCCTGCCCAGGGCTCCACTCTTTGCTAAGGGGCCCTGGGTAAGCCTGATAAGCCTCTCAGGGCTTCCTAACTGGTGGTCTGAAGGTTACAAGTACTGGAAGATATGGACCCCACCCCCAGCCTCAGGGCAGCTAGGGCTCCAGCCAGCTACCCCCAGCCCAGCAGGCCAGGCATCTTACTGTGCATGCTGCACAGGCGGAGAGCCCTGAGCTAGCCCCATAGACATGCATCCTTAGGACTGTCAGAGAGCAGGTTCATGTCCGTGGAACTCTGTCACACTCTTTGCCTTGCAGTGATTGTACCTCCTTCAGAGGCACAGTGAGGAGGAGACTCCATGATGGAATTTCCAGATACTGGCACAGGAGAGGGGATTTGAGACCACTGGGTCTCTGGCTGTCTCTTCAGCCCGGGCTGCTCAGTGGCCTTGCTCCCACTTGGAGCCAGCATCAGCAGCCCAGCCCTGGTCAGAGGCCCAGACCCCAAGGCAACCACGGGTTGTAGTGTGCCAGCCTAAAAACCCAGTGTGAACCCCAGTTGTGCGCCAAGAGGCATGTGTCCACATCCAGCCCTACTGCCATGGTTTTGGACCCTGTATCCCCCAGTCACTCACGCAGTGTCCTGATGGCCCCTGTCCCAGGCTCAGCATGTACCTAGGTCCTTCCTATTGAATCACAGCTCGGTATCCTTGTCCTTTCCTGATCACACAAGGTGGGCCCTCATTCAGGGTCAGAGGTCATCTAGGCAAGGGGAGTAAGTTACTCATTTGGGGTTAGAGGTCATAGGGGATTGAGGTTTACACTCATAAAAGGTCTCAGGACTGCTAACAAGTAAAGAGAGAAGCCCAGGGTCGATTCTGGTCCCACCATTCCTCACAGCTATTTCCACCAAAAGAGCACCATTTAATCAGTTCTCAATATTGGAGTTCCAGATTAAATTTTGGGGAGGATACAAAAGGTTCTACTGACAAAGTGACAGGAGAGCTCAACTCTAACTTAACACCCTTGTCCTACAGGTGATGAAGCCAAAGGCAAGGTGAGGGAATGACCAGCCACGTCCACACAGTTGGTCAGGGCCTGAAATTTCAGGCCTTAGCCTCTTGGCCCAGAGTTGGCTATGGGCACAGCTGCCACACAACTGTACAGTCTTGGGCAGACGCTGGCTAGGCCAATGGGACCGTTAAGAATGGAGCAACTTTTCCAAGTTTTATTTTGGAAAAAAAAAACACAAAATGTAACAAAGACGAGATGACAAGTTTCCATTTTAGCGGCTCCTGTTGGAGGCAGGAGGATCCATTTCTCTGGTTTTGTCATCTTAAATTTTTTTGTGGTCAGAGGATTTCCTTTTTACCAAAACAAAAATGTGGAAGATTTCCTTGAGACCTTAGTAGGCCAGGAAGAGACAGTCATCTGGGATCCCAGGAGACTAACTGACTCTTATCAATTGCTAGATTATGAAAGGATGGCACATGGGAGCTGGGCCCTCTGCTGAATATATCCCAAATAAAAATGCATTTTTTTGGCAAAGGGAAGCTTCCTGCCGTGGGAGATGGCAGTCTGTTGAGGTGACCTCAACACATCCTCAAGGATGGATGAAAACACACAAGGGTAGTTGAGAGAGAAGGGAAGTTTTAGCTCTAGATGGACTCTGAGCCCTGACATAACGGATGGGTTCACACACAGCCACGTCCCAAAAGGCCCTTCTAAGCCCTAGAGAGAGCCCACATGGTATGCGTCGTCACGGCTCAGCCTCCCTGGGTGTGCACAGACGCGTATTTATTCCTCTTTCCCAGAGTAGACATCTGTCTGTAACAATTAGAATGCATGTTTTCCAGCAGGTTTCTATGATCCTGTCAGGCAGCAGTGAGGCTCAACCAGGGGCAGTGGAGGAGGGAAACGGCAGTAAATTAAGAATTGAAACCGAGTCTCCAGTGCTTGGTCTGACTTACTACTGGCTTCTTCAGGGTGCCTTTGTCAAGTAGCAGCAGGAAAGGGTTGAATAAGTAGTTCTCAACTTGGATGGATCCCCAAGTTTCCAGAACC
>CM053502.1:78364524-78410300 GCA_028627145.1 Eidolon dupreanum
GTGCTGCCAGGGAAAGCTGCTGTCCCCCCTTGTGAATCACACAAGCTCGCTGCTCTCTGCCATGGGGACAGCAGAGTCACTGCTGTGCACTTCAGTGCTGCTGGTCATATATGCCTGGCCTGATCCTAGCCTGTGCTACCAAGGCCCTCCACAGTGAGAGCCCTGAGGTCCTGGTGCAGCCTTGCAGGGACCTTAACTGTGCTCCAAATGTATGACCCCCGACAGCATGCTGTTGCTCCACGCTAGACATCACCTTGGCGTGAGGTCAGACTCTCGTGCCATTTGCAAGATGCTTGGGTTGGTTGAGCCCTTTACCTCCAGGCCCGTAAATTTCCTGTTTGGGTTATTTGAGTTTTTGTTCCCTTAATTCAAGCCTAAGATACCGTGTCCTATGTATTGGACTGGGAAAACCTGAGGCCCAAATGGCCAGGGCTCTCTGGAGTGCTGAGGCCTTTCTCTGGAGCCAACATGGAAGGCTGGGGCAGGAGACCACCAGCCACTTTTCTTGCCTGGCTGGCTCTTGGCCTACGGACTTATGGGAGGGTCAGCGTGTGCGCTCCAGCATTCTAGACCCACGAAGGACTCACAGGAACCCAGGCAAATTCTTCTGCCAAGAGGGTCTGGCCTCCTAGGCCTGGAGGTGCTCCTCCTTCTGCAGAGGGAACTGAGCACCCTAGTCTGCACCTCATGCTGGAGAGTGGGGAAGAGGTGAGACCCTTTGGGGGTCCCAGGCCTCCCTCCTCCCTTCTCCCCCTGCTCTTTCTGCCCTCGCCTTACCAGCTTCCTTTTCCCTTCCCTCTGCCCACCCCTCACCATCCGCTTCTCATTCTCCTTTAGGTATGAGTGACAGTGTCAAGGACAAATTCTCCATCACGTTTTCCATCGTGGGCATGTTTGCCTCCCATGCAGTAGGAAGCCTCAGTGTGTTCTTCTGTGCAGAGATCACGCCCACGGTAATAAGGTGCGTAATGGGAGACACCCCATAGGATGTGTTCTTCTTAGGACCCAGGAAGGGCCTCCTGTTTAGCAAGGCTCCCAGGAAATTAACCAACATCATTTTTGTCCTGCCCTGGCCTCTGGACAGGGGTGATGCATGCACTGAGCATGTGAGCTTTAAGATGGGGTGCTCCACCCTGACCCAAGGCAACTGAGAGTCAGGTGAGAACTTGACTCTGTGTCCTATCCAGGCAGGAGTCAGAGGAATGGAGCACAGGGAACTTTCTGGGGTACAGGAAATACAGCAATGACTGGAAAAAGAGAGAAGTCAGTAGATAACTTGTACCCATACTTCAACTGAAATCAAATGCTGTCAACTCTTCTAAGAGACTTCAAAATAAAGTGAAGTAGAAAGGGCCTTATATTTTTTTTTACTGCCTGAGAAGTTGATGTCACTAGTCCAAAGAAAGGCCTCACAGAAAGAAAGCCCAGCAAGTTATATCTCTGATTTCTTTAACAAATATTTATCGCGAACCCACTATGTGCTGGGAAGTAGGCCCACAGTAAGCAAGATAACACAGACGGAGCCTTGGCAAAGTCTGTGATTATTTCATACTTTACTGAGAGGTGGTGTTAACTTGTGCTTACCTCCTTTCATTTTGGTTCATGAAGTGAGGTTTCATCCTTTCTGGTGCTGTCCATGAGCAGAGGTATGGGGGCGGCGGGGAGCTACACTTAACTTACACTTAACTGCAAAGTCATGTCGTTTCGTGGTAATTACTATGCGGGAATTACGGAAGAGCTCACCTTGTTTTACTTTGGACTTTGTGTGGGAATATCATTAGCATTTCTAACACATGCTTTTTAAAAATATAAATTGTGAAGATGGGCAATTATTCAGCTGCAAGATAAAACCCAGAAGTCAGCATGACGACACCCTTTCCACCCTTGCCTTCCCACATGGGAAAACAAGTAGAGAGCCAATACAGTTCAGGGTAGGATTTGTGCAGACTAATTATTTTAGTCCCAAGGGTGCTGCGAAGGACTGGGCGAAGGCCGGCAGGCTCATGGACTCTCTTCCTTCCCACACTTCTCAGTAGTCTGCTGACAATAGAATTTTCACATGACCTCATTTCGATTCATTCTCCTGGATTTTTACAACTTGTGTCAAGCCTGAAGGTGACTCGGTACTGATGGAATAAAATGCCAAGGAATTGTATATTAAAGAAAAAAGCAATTAAATGCCAAGTGCCCAGCCTGAAGTTTATTGCTGGAAGTTGCAAAATGCCTTAGGCAGACAGCTCCCTCTGTCTTTTCTTTATCTAGTTAAACTTCTTTCCTTTACAAAAGACTATAGCAAAGAGGATTCTTTCAATAGAGCAGAAGTCAAGGTTAGATCTCTGGCTTTCCACAGGCCACTGGTAGCCTTTGTGTGATTGTGTATCTTTCTCTAGGGGTGGCCACCCCTTCACTGTGGTAGTGGGGTAAACCTCATTGTTCATTGTGAGGTTTAATTTACAGAGCTAAACTGAAGGAAATGCATATCCTTTTCCTCTTTGATGCAAGCTGGAAAGATGATTTGGGAATAGAAATTCAACAAATATGTTCTCAATTCAGCTTGCCAAGATGAAGAACTAGAAAAATATTGGCCCCTTGGAGATGTTTTTGTACTTGCAGAGAATGAAAGTTAATTCAGTCCAAAGGAGAGTCTCCCGGCCAGGATGGAAGAATTTCTGATGTTACCGATGAACCACTCTTTGCGCCCTTTCTTTCAGAAGGCCCCTCTTCTTATCTACACACTCAGGGACAGTTCCCACAGAGACCCTAGGACGGCGTAGCTTTCTTACCCTTGCACCACTTAGTGCGGATAAATCCAGGGCAAGCTAGGATGGTAGGCTTGGGGTCTGTGAGCTTCATTTTTCTTAATACAAAACGAGCCTTTTTCTACAATTCTGTTTTAAAAACACACCTTCTGAATAAGAACAGTAGCACAGGTTAAGCTGCCAGGTTTGACTACCTGCAAATAGGAAGATAAGAACCTTTCCGCACAAAAACTTGTGGAACTCCATCGTCCAAGAATGACAGCGACTCACCAGAGTTCTGTTGAATTCATACTGGTTTCCTAAGATTGCATCCAGACTTTCCATTGCAGAGAAGCACTTCTCTTCCACACAGGTGTCATTCAGTGTCATTCATTTATCATCAGCCAAGCAATTAAATTAAATTGACACTGAATTAACTTTCATTCTCTGCAAGTACAAAAACATCTTCTGAAATTCACTTCTCAGGCTTCAGGAGTTAGGTGACTGCAGGCGGATTGGGAAGGGCGTAGTGTCTGCCACACCCTCTCCCCTTTGGCTTGGACTGAAGCAGCAGGGGTCCTGGTTGATCCAGAAGCAGTTGGTGGCTTTTTGTGGCAAATCATCATGACTCTCCAGTGTCCAGCTATAATACGCCGCAGGTGGGAGCCCCTCAGGCCTTCCCTGTCTTCTTATCCCCTCACAAAGGGGTTAGGTAAGAGGAGGAAGGGTTGGGTAAGAGGAGGCAGGCTCTGGTGACAACAACAAGCCCACTTCATTTCCCCACAGCTCCTCACAGGTTCCCTCAGCACTCTGAACCTTGGCTGTTAACCCCCTGCTCTCTGTGCGCATCCTCTCCCTCCTGGTGTCTTCTGCTGCTCCGCTCCCCCTCAGGCTGTCCCACCTCTTTCTTCTAGAAACTTTTCTTGGAACTTGCCTTCTTGAGACCTTCCTTCTCAATAACTCCTCCCTGTTCCCACCTTAGGACTAGAAACTGGGCCCTGATGTCCTCTGTTCTAAAGTTGCCTCAGGAACACACACACACACACACACACACACACACACACACACACACACCAAATGCTCAGTGAGTAACAAGAAGCCAAGGAGGTGAGATGCGTGCATACTGACAGTTAAACAGCAGGATGAGGGGCAACCAAAGTGCAGAGGATGTGGCCTTTAGCATGAAGGAAAGAGGACGATGGGGCTGTGTGTGGTCCCAGAGGCCGCTTTGCCCTAAAATGACTACTCCTGACCATCTTATGTGGTGGTGACGATGGAGTAAGAGAAAGTATATGTAAAGGTTCTGGCTTCAGTAAATGAAAATTGATATCATTAATCCTGCCTGAATAATTCTGGCAATTATATTTATTTCTGTAAAAATTGACACAAATATTTGTTCATCCTTGACTTCACAGAAATCTAGTAAACATAAACTAAGTAATATAAAAGAGGAAGTGAAAAATTGGAGATGTGTTTCTTATGCTTAAATGCAAGATGCTGGGATTCACATGTTTATCTTAGAATGATTTGAAGATTCTGGAATTCTTAATTCATTTGCTACTTCCAATAAGAAGTCTCCCTGTATATGGATCTTTCTATCCTTAAAGTAATTTAGATAGTATTAGTAGTAAAACAAAGATATCCAGTGGACGTTAAAATTTTTGTGCTCCTAAAGCTGAGGCAAAACTTGCGCCTTCTCCGTTATCTTTTCTCTATAATTGAGACCTCTGACCACTGTGATATTTAAACATGGGCCTATGCTGCCCTCTAGTGACAACTTAGAGAAGCAGAAAAGTGCACAAAATCAGCATTTGTGGGGAGGAAAATGAAGCTATCACCTTAAAACTAAGTATGTAAATGATCCCATTCTCTAAAGTGAGACTGCAAAAAAAAAAAAAAAAACCCACAAAACGGCATACCAAATTCTGCAAAATTGTTCCTAACCTTATGAATAAATAAGATAGAAAACCAAATAGAAGATTGCTTTCATGGAAAAAATATATAAAGACATTTTGGACATT
The DNA here is from genome assembly GCA_028627145.1 of Eidolon dupreanum. Taxonomy (NCBI): domain Eukaryota; kingdom Metazoa; phylum Chordata; class Mammalia; order Chiroptera; family Pteropodidae; genus Eidolon; species Eidolon dupreanum. The sequence goes on from CM053502.1 coordinate 78,369,284, forward strand.
ATATACGCATGTGTATATATATTTATATATATGCAAGCACATTTTTAATGATCCATCTAATCCTACCAAAAATCAAATATATTTCATTTCATTTGACATGATTTATTAACATATCAATATGAGAGTCAATTTGGCATGACAGAGAATTTTGTCCGGCACTGAGCACTGACTGCTCTTTTAACCGTGGATCTGTGCTCACTCTTCCTTTTGAGTCTGTGCACTCTGCCTTCCTGCATATTAACCCGTGTGTGGTCTTTACATGTACTAAGCATGGAAAGTCTCACTGCTTGTCAGTGGCATCCACACTTAGTAACAAGGTCAGGTAGAAATCTGGAAGGTTTCAGAAAAAATTATGTCTTACTGGTATCAAAGGCCCAGTGAAACACATCCATTATCCTTGGTATCTGATATGTCCTTGTAACATCCTGTGGCTTCCTGAAGTGGCCAGAACTATCAAAAATACAAGTGGCTATTTTAGGTGTTCATATTATCCATTTTACAGATGGAGTCAACCACTGCTCTTTCTAGTGGTCATTTGTATTTAACCTGTCCCATTCATTCAGGTGAGCTCACCTTCCTACCTAGGAAGCCAGTATATTTACTAAGCATAAACCATGTGTGCCAGTTGATGTTCTAGGAAATAATCCTTGACCTTGAAGAGTTCATAGACTAATGAGGATGGTAGACATATGAACAAATACTAACAGAAAGGTACAGAGTGTCTTTAAAAGGTTGTGTAGGACCCTGTACCTCGGAAGGGGGTTAGTATCTGGGAGACACTCCCCCCAAAATTGATGTTTCTCATTTGTGTCCCCTTGATGATCCAGTAACACAACAATGTGACTATTCTTATAGCAGTTTCAGTCTCTCCTTTGGTGAAAGGCTTTTTAATACATAGTACCAATGACCTATCACAGCCTAGGTGACAGGTGGCTGTCTCTTTTCTCCTTTGTGGCTAAGGCTAGGGAATTCTGTCACTCACTGAGTGTAGTAATTATCTACTGCTATGTAACAAATTACCCAAAACTTAGTGGCTTCAAACAACACATGGTTATTGTCTTACAGTTTCTGTGGGCAGGAGTCCACATGGCTTAGCTGGGCCCTGAGCTTCAGGGTCTCCCAAAGGCTATAATCAACTGGGTTAAGACTAGCCTCCAAGCTTATTCAATAATTGGTGGGTGTTTAGTCCATTTGGGCTGCTATGACAGAACACCACAGATTGGCTGTCATAAACAACCAAAAGTTATTTCTCACAGTTCCAGAGATGGGGAAGTGCAGGTTTGGTGTCTGGTGGAGGCCCGCTTCCTGGTTCATAGCCAGCAGTTTTCTTGCTGCATTTCTATATAATGCAGGGTCCCTTTTTTGAGGGCACCAATCCTATTCATTGGGTCTCCACCCTTATAACCTAATCACCTCCCAAAGGCCACACTCCTAATACCATTATACTAATTCAACATATGAATTTGGGGGGACACAAAAATTCAGACTGTAACAGCGAGATTCAGTTCCTCACCGGCAGTGGGACTGAGGGCCTTAGTTCCTTGCTGGCTGTTGACTGTAGTCCAGCAGAGTTCCTTGTCATGTGGACCTCAATGACGCAGCAGCTTGCTTTATCAAAGCCAGCAAGAAAATCTGCTACAAGTGACAGTCTTATAACCTAATCATGAAGGGACATCTCATTACGTTTGCTGTGTTTTACTAGTAAAAAGTGACTTACTAGGTCCAGCTCACATTCAAGGTACAAGGGTGTGAGTACTGGGTGGTGGGAATAATTGAGGCCACCTTAGAAATCTGACTACCATGCTGAGTAAATACTCAGATGCTGGCCAGCTCTCAGCCAGTGTCTGGGTAGAGGCTAGGAATAACAAACTGAGTCAGACCTGGTTCCTGCCCTTGAAAACCTCAAGTCTATTAGAGACACACAGATATGCAAACACAAGTGAGTCTGGACTATAACTCAAGTGTGCTGAGGGAATAGTGGGAGCACCAGAGGGAGGGAGGGAAGGGCAGTGGGGCTGAGAGCACTTTGCAGCCAGCATATGCAGCCTGTACTAGGATGCTGCCTGGGACTAGAGATTCCAGGGAGGGGATGGAGCAGGAAGTGGACCAGAAGGGAGGTGCTTGCAGACAAGAACAGCAAGGAGGACTGAGGCTTCATTCCAGATGACACAGTGAGCCCAAGCAGAGGTCTCTGGAGAGAGGGTGGTGGGTGTGTGGCAGCTTCAGAAAGCATTGTTCGCAGCGTTTGGGTGAGAGGGCCAGGAGGGAGGAGGAGGAAGGATCAAAGTGGTTCCAGGACTCTCTGCCAAACTTTGGGTCTCCACATTATCCCAGGAGGCTTTGGGCCCATGAGGCTTTGGGCTCCTCCTCTCTTGAGCCTCTCAGTTCTTGAACTTGCTCAGCTCAGATCCTGTCATCAGGCTCCTCCGCAGCCCTCACAGTCAGCATCACCTCTGAACCAGTCCACTGATCACCACTGTCGTTCCTTCACCTCCTGCTCTGTTACTTATTTAATATTAATGCAGCAAGAAAGGAGTTAGATATGCACCACTATTTCTGCTTTGTGGAGCCAACAAGGAAGGGGAAGAGGGCTTAGATAACTGGATGAATAACAGCAGCAAACCTTTACTCAGCACTTCCTGTCCCCAGCGTGTTACACTAGCACCCCCGTCCTGGCTGACGTACTCTTCTCACACCCATTTCACATATCCTCACTGAGCCTTACGGAGGTGAAATTGGTCAGTGGTGGAGCCAGAAGTGACGCAGGCTGACTGGCTACAGAACTTGTTCTCTTAACTGTTGCACCTCCCACCTGTGTAGCAAGAAGAGTCTCTGCTGCAGCTCGCTCTGACCTGTCCTGTGTAGATGGGTTTGCTCAAGGCTGGGGCGGCTCTTACTGCTGAATACTCCAGTCTTGGCAATCATCTAACTGAACGAACACTAGTGAAGGCTCTGTGCCAGGAACTGTGCCAGGCATGGGGACCCCAGGTGAAAAGCAGTATCTCCTTCTCAAGAAGCACATGAGGAAACCTGGTAGAGCCGAACGGGAAACACCCAGGGAGCTTAGCTGATCTAGCGTGAGAGAACCTCACAGGAGTGAAGGAGAGAGTGCAGGGGGGGAGGGTGGACCCGAAGGGCAGGTGAGAAGATGAGAGGAAGAGGGGGACCCCTCAGGAACTGTGTGTTATCTGATGGGCCCAACTGGAAGCCATCAGGGCTGGTCACTGGTTGGACAGGAAGGCGGCAGGGAAAGAGAAGTTAGGGATTTCCAGGCTCTGGCTTTGTCCCCAGGGCAGTGTGCCTGGTGAGATGCCCCTCTCCCAGCCATGCCCTGGGCCTTAGTCCGCAGGGAACCAAAGGAGGAGGCAAACCGTTTCCCACCCCTCCTCACTCAGAATGACCCAGCACAAAGTGAGGAAACCCTCCCCACTGTGCCTGAAGTGACACCCTCTTCAAACAAACAAGGCCACTCCTAACTTAGAAAAGTTTTTTTTTTTTTTTTTTTTATGAAACATGACAAAACAGGGCAGGGAGACAACATAGTCCCACCCATGCACACACACTGTCATTCTTATGTTTCATTCATTGAGAAAAAATGTTTGCAAGGCTGTGTTCCAGCCTGTCTTCACCACCCTCCCTGCCTGAGTGCCCCTCGTCCCTATCACCGTAATATCACCCTATCAATCCAGGACTGGCCGTCCAGAGGGCCTGTTGTAACAGGACAGCAGGTAGCAAAGGCAGGGGACTCTCTCCCATCACTGATGACAGTACAGTCTCAGAGAATGCCCTGGAGAGGGGAGCCTGCTGCTCAGTCCCACGATGAGCAAAGCAGAGCAGAAATCCCCACCCGAGCAGCAGGGGTGGCAGGGAAAGGGGAACTTGGCCAGTCTCTGAGTTCTCAGGAAGAAAAGATGAGGCCTGAGTGGCTACCCCGGGCTAGAAATTTGGGAGATTTACGTCAACAGGAATCTCTAGCCCCTATAGCTGGAACAGTTTTGGGGTTTTCTTAACAGCCTTATTGAGGTATAATTTACACGCCATAAAATTCATTCATTTTTAGTATACAATTCAGTGACTTTCAGTGCAGTCACCACCACAGTGTAGTTGTAGAACATTTCCTGCACCTCAGAAGTTCCCCCACAGCCTCTGCAGCCTCTGTTCCCACCCCCAGGGCCAGGCAACCACTAATCTGCTTTCTATCTCTATAGATTTGCCACCTTTGGACATTTCATATAAATGGAATCATACAATCACTTAGCAAAATATTTCCAAAATTCACCCATGTTTCTTATTACTAAATACTCTTCCACTGTATCTGATGTGCCTTATTTGTTTCTCTAGTTGGAGAAACATGGACATTTGAATTCTATCCAGTGTTTGGCTGCTATGAATAATGCTACAATGAGCATTCACTGATAAGTTTTTGTATGGACATATGTTGTCATGTTTCATAAGAGTGGAATTGCTGAATCATAAAAAGTTTATACTCAACTTTTTTAAGAAACTGCCAAGCTTTTCCATAGTAGCTATACCATTTTTCTTTCCTACCAGCAATGTAAGAGGATTCTAGTTTCTCTACATCCTTGCCAACACTTGTTATTGTGTCTTTTTGAAATAGTATCTCATTGTGGTTGTGATATGCATTTCTCTAATAACTAATAATGTTGTACATCGTCTTATGTGCTTATTGGATATTTTATAGTTTGTATAGTTTTCCTGGAGAAGTGTCTATTCAAATCTTTGGCCCATTTTAATTGGGTTCTCTTACTGAGAGCTCCTTGTATATTCTGGATACAATATATAAGAGGCATATCCTTTATCAGATATGTCTTGTAAACATTTTCTCCCCAGATATGGCCTGTCTTTTCATTTTCTTATGAATACCTTTTGGAGGGCAGAACTTTTAAATTTTTATAAAGTCCAATTGATCTTTTTTTTCTCTTTTGGATCCTGCTTTTGATGTCATGTAAGAAATCTTTTTCCTAACCTGAGGTCACAAAGATTTTTTCCTTATTTTTACTTCTCGAACTGTTATAGTCTTAGCTCTTACATCTAAGTCTATGATCCATTTGTAGTTCATTTTTGTATATGATGTGAAGTAAAGGTCCAACTTCATTCTTTTGCACATGGATATCTAATTGTTCTAATACTACTTGTTAAGAAGACTACTATCCTCTCCCCATTGAATTTGCCCTTGTCGAAAATCAGTTGAACATAAATGTAAGGGTTTATTTCTGAATTATCAATTCCCTTGATCTGTTGCTACACCAATACCACACTGTCTTAATTACTATAGTTTTATAGTTAGTTTTGAGATTGGAAAAGTCAGGCCTCAGATTTTGTTACCTTTCAAAATTGTTTCAGCTATGCTGAGTCTTTTGTATTTCCATATAAATCTTGAGATCAGCTTATCATTTTCTGCAAAAAAAAAATCATCTCTGAATTTGATAGGGATTGTGTTAAATCTATAGATCAGTTTAGCAAGCAATGCCATTTTAACAAGTTTGAGTGTTCCAATCTATGAATATGGAACGTCTCTCCATTTATCTTTTTTAATTTTCTCTTAACATTTTGTACCTTACAGCATAGAGGTCTTGCATTTCTTTTGTTATTTATTTCTAAATATTTTATTCTTATGATGTTATTATGAGTACAGTTTTCTTAATTTCATCTTCAGCTTATTTGTTGCTAGCATGTAGACAGTCGACTTTTATCTGTTGATCTTGTATCTTGTGTCCTTGCAGGGCAGTATTTTTGTGCATCAGAGACACCTATGGTGTCAACCAAGAGAGTTACAGGCTCTTTGGGAGCTGGGAGCTCACTTCCCTGTCTCTTACACACTGCAGGGGCCTCCCCTTCAGCCCCTCTGAGCATATCCAGGAGTAAAGGTCAATTCACTAAAGGGTGGTGCCTAACTACTGTGCAGCTCCATTGGAAAGTTATTTAAACTATCTGAAATCCGCATCTCTGTACCTTCTCCCCACTGGCATGGATCTGCTTTCTGAGGCAAGGCAAACAACTATACTTCCTCTTCCTTGAGACAAGGCCCCCTCACCTAGCCCCTTCATTGTGGCCCCAGCTGAGACCAGCCAGCCCGGCTGGCCTGTGTCGTGACAGCACAGTGAGACCATTACCTCCTGTCACCCGAACTCTATGGTTCCCTTTACTGAAACCTAGCACTGCACTGCGTTTGGTGTCCACATATCACCTTCTCCCCAATAATATATGTTTGTGTCATATTAAATGGTAGAGTTATAACAGTTTTTTTAGATGTTGTATAACTACTATTTCCTTGGGAACTTCTGGTAGGTTCCCACATAGGGCAGAGGCGTGGAGGTGAATGGTTCAGGTCCTAGGCTCGCATTTAGTACTTTGTGAGCCAAGTGCTGCAGTGAATGTCCCTGTCAGTACATTTGGTTTCCAGCACATTTCCCAGAGATAGGACAGCTTCCACTGGTGGTGTGCAGAATGATTTTAGGAAATACTTAAGACACAGCAATAAACAACTCACAGTGAGAAAATTACTGTCTTTTTTTAAGTATCTTCCAATCTCTCTGATTATGGCAAGGAGAAAGTCTATTAGTTTGGTATGTCTTTAATATCTTCTTTAATTCCTGGCAATCCCCCACCCCTAACCCCTATCCCTTTTCTAAATGAAGAGCAAGCCCTGGGAAAATAGCATAATTTAATAGTATTTGATTTTTCATTGTATGTTTATTATTCATGGCAAGCGATACTGGTTTTCCATTTACAATGATATTAAAAAGTTGTCTTTCAAAATAAATTAAAAAGTTGATGAGGAAAAATATTACCCAAACTAGAGGTGATATGTAGATATGGCCCAGGTGAAGGTGGTTTGGGGTATCCCACATGTGGGACGCACTGCTGGGGGGCCAAGGAACTCAGTGCCCACCACCCGAGTCAGACATCTCCATCTGTCATGAACTTGCCCCAGTCAAGCCATGTCCGCATTCTGGGAGTCACTGTGGCCCTCTGCACCAGGGTCTGACCAGGGACACTAACCCTGTGTGCCCGTGCCCTCCTGCAGGTGTGGCGGGCTGGGACTGGTGCTGGCCAGTGCGGGCTTCGGCATGCTGACAGCACCCATCATCGAGCTGCACAACCAGAAAGGCTACTTCCTGCACCATATCATCTTCGCCTGCTGCACGCTCATCTGCATCATCTGCATCCTCCTGCTGCCTGAGAGCCGGAACCAGAACCTGCCCGAGAACATCTCCAATGGGGAGCACTACACGCGCCAGCCGCTCCTGCCACACAAGAAGGGGGAGCAGCCCCTTCTGCTCACCAACGCCGAGCTCAAGGACTACTCGGGCCTCCACGAAGCAGCGGCTACCTCCGCTGCAGGGGACGGGCTGCCTGACAACGCCACGGCCAACGGCATGAAGTCCTGTAGCTCTGGGCACGGCCTTCCCTGAAGGGGGCACCGTGGGCTCCCAGGTTCAGGGGCTGTTTGGGCACAGGTTTACAGACAGGGACCTGCAAGTGGCTGGGGCAGGAAAACTCAACTCTCATGCCACCAAATCGTGAGACTTTCAGCTGGTATGGGGAAATTCTGTCTTTCCAAAAACTCTTAAGGATCAAGTGTTTGAGGAAGCAAACTCTTTGGAAATAACCCTTCAAAACCTTCTTTTCTGCCATTAAATGTTTCTATTTATTTTGGTCATTTTTACGAGAAGCACTTTATTCCCTTTCCTCTCACTAATCTTGAATTGGAACCACCTCCTACGGAAGAGGGACCCAGTCACCCGAGGAAGATGCTGTAAGTAACCAGCACAGCAGCCAGTCTCCTCCCTGCAGGTCAGCCACCGTTCTCGCCCACAGCCCCTCAGAGCAGCCAGATGTCACCTCTGCTGACCTGAGCTGCCCCAAGGCTGCCTACCTATGTACAAAGAGAGGCCCAACAGATCATAGAGCAGTTCCATGACTGCAGTTTAGACAGAGTGAAATGTAAATGATAGGTTTTTGCTAGAGAGTCTGTGTATGGTTTGTAAAGGATTTTTTTTTTCTATTTGTAAGGTCAGAGCTTCTGTTCCATGTGTTAGGGGAAAGCAGCTCACGAATATCATTAAAACCAACTTAATCTTTCCTTTGGATAATCCTTTTCTACTTGATGCTGGAAGCTTTTGGGGGAAAAGCTTAAAACATTTCACCACAAATCTTAATTAGTAGTTATGTCACCACGGTTTTCTGACACCGGTTTGCCTAGTTAAGATCACAACTAGCAAATATATTGAGGTCTGAGACATGTTAGCATTATTAATACTCCTTCCTAAATTTAGCTCCAGCAGAAAAGTTCCTTCTTCCACAGTCAGCTTTTTGCCAGCACTACTTGAAAACCATGGCTACTTTCTGGACTAAAACCAATAGGAAAAGAACTGAAACAGACTAAGGCAAACCCACAGGAGGGAGGGGTGCTCTCCCAAATATGGCCCGTCACCCACATCTTGAGCACACACCACATAGAAATCACCAGCTTGGATGACTGTCAGCTCTCACTGACTTCACGCTGAGAGACTGCAAAGCCTGTGGGAGACAGTCCCCCTCATGCCTGCCTTTGCCTGCTTCCTGCTTCCTGTCACTACCGTCAGAAAAGAGGTGGGGCTTAAGGCAAGAAAAGGGATTCTCACAAGTTAGTCCAGCTAACCTCCAGCCTCTTAAAAGCATCAAGACCAATTGAGAGAAAGCAATAACTCACCAAAGTTCAGCTACCACCCCCGTCCCCAATATCCAAGGGTTTTCATTGTGTTCTTCATTTTGTTCCAGGCAGTGAAGCCTTCCTCTTGCCTTTCCACGTCAGGTTTTCTCCACTTGTCTGAGCAATGTTTCAAAGGAAACAGCCTCCTGAAAGACACTCAGGGGGCCACTAAGAAACAAGCTTCATTGGCACAGGCAGGCACCACCTTGAAGCAACATAGGTACCTGATGTTTTGAACCACCTGGGTTCTTTCTAGAATTGTTCACCTCCCCACTTTGTGACATGTGTCTTTGCGACGGCTGTGTTCTTCCAGAGAAATCGTAGCCTCAGGTCTGTGTGAAGCGATTAGGTGACCTCCGATTGACGGTAGAACTCAAAGGGCCTAAAAAGAGGTTGATTAATCTTCCCTTTCTCCCCTTCCAGCTTTTCACCTGGTCCTATTGTCTCCACCCACCACTCTCCTCCAAATCTGGTAGACATCAATAGGAGCCTACTGACTTGATAAAAAAACATTTTGAGGCGAACAAACTTGCAGACATGTGTGAGTCTAATGAGTAAACCATACTTTGTCTCATCAACGAGACCTGACATCTCCAGCCTTGTCCAAGGGCCAGCTGCCTAGAAAGGAAGGCCATCTGGCCAGTCTCCTCAGCTCCACCTGCGCCAAGCCCAGCTCATCTTTGCCTTCCCTCATCTTTTTAAGTCACTTTGGTTCCATATTTTGATGTTAATCAACATTAACCTTACTTTTAAAAGGCCTTTACAAATGTGCAGCCTTCGCGTGCCAAATTTGTGAAATACCTTTTGCCTTTTTTAGAGTACTTGGTACAAAGCCACCTGGCAGCAAGACCCATTAAATCCAGGACATGACATATGCAGCAGCCAAGTCACTGGGCAGTTGAGAAAGGTGGGAAGGAGCCAGTGAGGTCCTGGACCTGCACCTCGCCAGGTGTATGCCTGTATCCATCATCCATCAAGCACTAGGACACCTTGCAGTCCCTTTACTACAGAAGGACTTGTGAGTATTCTCACTGGTCGCAGAGATCTTTAAGAAACGGATTGAAGCTGTAGAGTGCTGCTCGTAATCTCTGGGTAAGTGAAGGCAAGGCACAGCACTTACAAACTCCTGTTCCAGGGTCTCTGAACTCCTTCTTAAATGACGAAAACACTGGTCCAATGGAGGCAGTCAGCACTGTCAACTTCAGCAATAGGACTAACTATGGATGACTAGAAAAGAAGCTAACTGTGAGAATTAGGCTCTTGAGACCAAAGTCTAGCAGATGCACGTGAGGCTGACTTGCCAACAATCGGCAGGTGGTCTCTCTTGGCAAAGAGGTCCCTCAGCTCCTCTCTCCAAGCAGCCTCAGGATTAGGCTGAGCTCCTGTTCTGTTGCTGGTTCAGCTTAAGGATATACGAAGCTCTTGAGGAACACCTTTATGAAATGTAGCCAAAGCAGAAAAGCTTTCCTGTGGGCTGAGCCCCATGAAATCCCACAAGTAGGCAAGGCAGCCGGGGCCCACCTGAGCCTGATCCATATTACGTCCTGCCTTGCTCTGTGTGGGAGGGAGCTGCGGCCACCAGCTCCCTAGCACCCATTGGTCGTGCTTGGACTCCTCAGTCCTGTTTCCTTCGTGGTCAGTAGGGAAACACTTCTCAGGCACCTGCGATGTCAAGTCCACCCTCCCTACCACCTCCACTCCCACTGCCCAGAGAAACATCCCGAGGTATGTGCTGCAGCTACTCTCCTCCACCAGCTACTCCTGCATCCTGCTATCCTATCAGGGAGCTGTGATCCCCTTTCAAAAGCTATACACGAATGTGAACACCTGAGACAGGGCTGAATAGCTCTTCATTTTGTTCTTTTCCAGAAGTCAGTAATAACTCTTATCAAATACCCTAAATACTAGTACCCAGGACAAATAGTAAAAAGTTTTAAATGTTTTGTTTTCTAAAAGAGTATAACCACAACTAGAGGAAAGGGGCTGGTAAGTTGTTCTGGTCACAGAACAGAAAACAAAAATAAACCTCGTAAAGGAAGTGTTGCACTCAAACATTACCACTTCCTAGAGCCAAACAAGAAATGACTGAAGTGCCATTAAATGAATTGTGTGACCATGGCATCGCCCAGCCTCTAGGTGGCGCACGGGCACACGCACGTGCAGGGGAAGGCCCACGCTTCAACTCTTTCTTTTAAAGGACACCTCACTTTAATGTATTGTGTTTTGGAAAAGCAGCACAGTTTGTTATGTCTAGTGGGAATAGTTCCCTCCTTCTTGTCCTTTCTGCAACCCCGACATTTGAGGTTTCTAGTAAGAACCGTGTTACTGTACATGTCAACCGGGATCACTCTGGAGGTGCTCATTCATAGCACAAGCCTAAATAGAGTTCTGAACTGTCGTTCAAATCTAAATGTGTGCATGATGTCACATCTGTTGTACCTTTGGGGAAAATTTGTATGTAAATGTACAGAAATAAAAATGTTGCCCCATTAACAGATTTCCTCTGGAATGTCTTCCCTACCTCATCTGATGGTATCCAATGAAGGGCATTTCACGACCATTGACTACAAGTAATAAAAACTGTTTATTCAGATCTTGCCGCGTCCCTACTTTAGCGCCTCTACTTTAGCGCCTCTGTAAACCAAGTCTTCTCTCAGCCTGGGAACAGTGGGTGGCCTCTCATCTGCTTGCAGAGTCCTAGTCTTAAAGGCAGGCTTCGCAGAGAAAGGATTAAACATAAACTGTTTATCTAGTACCCCTTTCAGACCACCTGTAGGGGCCATCAGTAAATTTAAGAGTTCTTTTCTCTTGCATATTGATGTCCTGCTAATCTGTGGCCTGCAAGTTCTTAGGTCAAAAAATGATTATCTTACACTGTGATTCTGTTAGGAAAGACTGATAACCCAAAATGCTCTTCTTTAATGTGGTATTTTTTAAAAGAAAACAATGTTTCTTTAATAAAGTATTTATACCAAACTCTTCTCTCCATAGGCCTGATTTTGTGTTACTTACTCTTCCTAGAGAGGTGCCCACTGTGCTTCTCAGCTACGATGCTGCTGACTGAGGCCTCAGAGGTTAGCATAGGAAGTCTGCTAAGGAGGGAAGCATCTTAAACCCCAGACCTACTCCTGTGAAGTGCCTATATGTCCTGGCCAAAGTGTCACCGCCTCTGGCTGCTTACCAGTGCCTTAATGTGAACCTTTTGCCATTGCATGAAACATGTTACAGTACTCTAAACTATCTTCTAGTAACAAGAGGGATCCATACACAGATTAGAAAGTTCTTTGCCAGTGATCCTCAACCCTGCCTGTGCTGAGAAGCACCTGGGAGCTTTTAAACCCAACCAAATCTGGGCCTCAGGCCATCTGAGTCTCTGGAGAAGGGTCACGCATAGGCAATCTGTAAAAACTCCCCAGAGAGTCAAATGTGAAGCCAGGGTTCAGAGCCACTGACCCATGAAATATTGGCTTTTGGAAAAAGGTGTTAAAAAAATGTGCAGCATGTGGTACTAGAAAGATTGGAATCCACTTCAAGAGGCAAGCAGAAAAAGACTTAAGGATGACCAAAACAAATACTTGAGGCCAGGGGGAAACAAAAAAAGGAAAGACAATAACAGAAAGAGCAAGCATTTGAATCCACAAAAATGAAGTAGGTAAAACCAAAATTGACATTTTTTTTTTTTTTTTGGATTTTTTTTATCCCAAAATTGACATCTTAATTGCCATGGCACTTATAGTTTGCAAAGTTTTTCTATGTATTTAATCCTAACAATAACCCAGCAGAATGGAGATTATTCCCATTTTATAGGTGAGGAAACAGGGCCCAGAGAGGTTAGAGACCACCAAAACCACAAATCTAGTGAGCATGAAGAACAGGGCTCAAACCCAGGCCCAACAGAACACAGCAGGAGGAGACGTGCCAGGGAAGGGCTTGGCTGGAACGGGAAGGAAAGGAAATAACCTGAAACATATTTTATAAGATTTACTACCTTAATTCTAATTAGAAATGGACATAACAGAGTCATGACTAATTTAACCCTTCAATCTAATTAGCCTCCTTCAATCCCAACAAAATCTCATTTTAACCCCTTTTCTCCATTACTGAGCAGTCACAAGGAAACTACTACCCATTTTGCTTTTCTCCTTCCCCAGCTTGATCAGTTATAGCCTTTTGGCCCATACTCTGCTGAGGGGAAGAAGGAAAATTAATAAGATTAGCCCTTTAAAACACAATATAAACACATTACCCTGGTAACAAACAGTGAAATTCAATCCATTTATTTAAATGTATATTGTACATAAGTTACAAATCCTCACTTCTGCCACTCAGCTAGAACTTTTCAGGAAAAGCCTCCATTTCTTCCTTGATCCTGTTTTCTACAAGTAATGCGAAGTTACTGTCTGTGTTTTGAAGGTTATAGCTGACAAACACCTGCTTGTTGGTCTTCCTGGCTAAAAAGAAAACACATTGACACAGCCATGACTGAAATACTTGGAGGTTCTATGTGCCTCAGGCCTACTTTACAGCTGAGAAATTCTTGGAAAAAGAGAATGGGGTTTTAGGGAGAAAAGAAAGTTCTAATTTTTATGACTCTTCACAGGTAGCTGCTGCAAATGCAACTAAAGTCATTTGGTTCCTTTCCTAGTCTCTAAAACAGTGGTTCTTAAAGTGTGGTCCCCATATCAGCCGCATGGGATGCAGATTCTCAGGCCCACCCTCCCCCCACACATCTTCCCTCCCAGGCTGACTGAATCAGAGAGGATGGGGTTGAGGCCAGTGAGCTATGCCCATGAGCCCTCCAGGGGATCTAAATACTAATGTTTAAGAACCACTGCCCTACATTAATGGTTGGTTTGTTTTACTTTGCAAAAACACCAATAATATTAAAGTATTTAAGATAAAATATTCAAGTTTTCTTTCAGTACCACCCTCTCTACCAATTCTGCCCTGCTCCCAGAGATAATCCTACACTTCTACATTTCTGTGTCTGCACATACACACAAATGTCTAATTTTCAATTTGATGTTGAATATATGTTTTAGCCCTTTTCTACAGAACCAGTAATAGTTGAGGTATACTGCTCCAACTACAGAAATCAAGCAAAATCATATGCCCACAATCTGAAAGACTAGACAAAATATCCTGAAGTTGAGCAGTAAGCCTAAAGCAGTCAAATACTGCTGAGGCCTCTGCCCTTGGCCTCACCCCACACACAGGGCAGGTGCAAATTCCTCCCCACAGAAGCACGCATCCTACCCTCCCACCCCACAGACTTCAGATGACCAAGTCAGCCTCAGCATCAAAGGCAAAAAGGTGCTGACGTGAGGAGAGGTGAAGCTGGGGCCTGTCAAGTCACATCCACTCAGCTTGCCCTCATTCAGTGGCAGAAAATTCCCTGTCTCCAAGGCGGGCTACTCTGATTCCAACTGCTCTACTTGTTAAGACAGGGTCTTACAGGGAGCAAAATTATCTGCCTGTATCGTCCGCCTAGCAGACCAGCTCTGCTCTCCAGAGCCACACAGAATGAGGGGGGCCCCGTCCACACTACAGCCCTCCAATGCCTCCAAGGTTCCTCTGAACCCTTTAGATCATCTCTTTTCCAACTTCCTTTCATCTTCCATGCACGATACTGTTTTGGGACACCGCTCTCTTCTCATTATCCCTCTAGACAACTAATGATGGTTAATGCATTTTCAACTAATATGAATAATAATAATAATAAAAATAATAATGTATTTTAGATGGCACAAGGCTGCACTGGACAGCCCGTTCATAACCTCAGCCTTACCAGCCTTTGGTGATGCCAGCAGTCACATCACACCACTAACTTTTCAAGTTTATTCTGTGTGCCTGTCCTTGTTGGACAGTGGCTGAAAGCTGCTAGTTTTTGCTCAATCAGGCAGGATAAAACCCTTCATTAATATTTGACTTTAATAAGTTGATAAGGATATTTATTATTTTTTGTCTATGTTCCATTTCAATTGATTTAGATTATAAACTGATATAAACCACATGAGAGGAAAAGTTAATTTTAATAAAGCCCCAACATTTGCACAAAACTCAAAAACAAAACAAAAGAACCCTAGTTTTTTGTATACAAACTACTAGGCCTCCATCCAAGGACACCCTTAAGCCCATCTTACTTTATTGGCACTAACAGACTGTCATCCACACTGTGGCCACCCAGCTAGTTTTCTGTTTCTAGACCTATCAACACTCCCATGTCTTCATCGGACCAGGCTGGGCACACAGTGGTCTGTGTGATATAGGGGTGTTACCCCTCAAACACTGGTAATACACAGTGAAGTACGAGGAAGCTATCATGTCTTCAACTTACTTTCACGTGGTTCAGAAAAAAACAATGTGAACCTAAAGAGGGGATGACAAGAACTAGGAATCTGGATGAAGGCTAAGTAGGAATTCTTTGTACCTTTTTTTGCAACTTTTCTGTAAATTTAAAATTACTTCCTAATAAGAAGTTACCAAAATAACTTACTAGTCAGGTTTCTCTAACTTCAGGCTAAAGAAAAAGTACTGTGGATGTTCCTAAAATGCTGCTGCCTCTGCCCCCATGGTCTCTGCCCTACTCACACACAGAACGCAGTGTGGCAGGTCTAGTATGACCTACCCTCAACCTGTCCACACCGCCTAAGCTCCACCTGAACTATGTGGCTATCCTGTTTACATAGCTACACTCCACTTATCATGGATCCAGTGGATAGACTGTCTGCACATCTATAATGGGCCTCATTCACTGTACATCACCAGCACCGGGACACGGGGTCTCTAGAACTAACTGTCTGGGAACACTGGTGACAACAAAGACTAAAGAGGAGACAGAGGCTGCCCTACTGTTCAAGGTCCCTGGTACCCTCTGATGACCTGTTGATTGTGCACACTGGCCGAGGGCAGAACACATGTCGTCCTTACGTGAACTATATGGGTATTTAAAAGAAGTATGTGTTTGCAGTGTGGGACAGGATGGAGCCTTCAACCTCATGTTCTTGCTTAACACCCACTCTATGCCTCACTCTGGCCAGGCCAGTCTCCCTTCTGAACTCTGAATGATGTCACAGGAAATAAAGGACATCCCTCTTTCACTGCTGGTACCCTGCTCCATAGGCTCCACTGAGGCCCAGGAGCATTGTGGGCATCATTCACACTCCCCACCCAAAAGGAGGTAATATGCTTAGAGAAGGGAGCCAAATCACCTGTCACTCATTGGCTTGGATGGCAGCCAAGACATAACATGGGAGTCCCCTGAGAACATACTGGCCCTAAGACAGTGTTGGTACCATGTGGGCATGGAGATACTCTCCTTAAAGAAGACCCAGTATACAAAAGTCTGCGCTTACGCTATAGTGATGAGTTTATCTATCTCTCTGTATAAAGATTCTTTTTTCTAAAGTGACTTGCCTCATGGTTCCATGCAATAGTCAGGACCACCATGGGTACATACCTAAGCGCTGGGCAAGGCCAGTGGAGGTCGTGTCAGAGGTGTCTCCAAGGAGGGAGGTGGACACAGGGATGGAGTCCTAAAAGGAAAACAGAACACAATGCTGCTTCTCCATCAGCCAATCTTCTGTGGCTTCTGATTCTTCATAAGGGTGGTAGTAGAGGTCCTGGGGAGTTAGACATATTAACCAAGAGAAAGAAGGTCTGGCATCTGTGTCAACAGCCAGGTCGGTTGACCCTCTAATGCATATGAGATCATATAGATGGGAGAGATGAAGAGAAGTCACCTGAAGCTGGCATCATAATGCTATCAATAAGTTCTAGGACTTACTTCATATAAAGGGCTTGTTTTAGTATTGGAAACTCCAAAGTATGCTGAAGGGCAACATTATGACTAAGAAGGAAGCCAATAAGATCATTAAGGCCACAGCAAGAAGAAAGCTATCAGAGTCCAGGTGCCAAGTGCCTCCAGGTCCCTCACCCCATGGTAGCCAGCGGGTGGAGAAGGCAGGAGCCTAATCTCATCTGGACCTGTAAGAGAACACACAGCTCCATTCCCCTGAGGATGTCTGGGCTCTTCAGGGTCAAGAAGGGCCCTGTGACTTTGCAAATGGGCTCCGGCCATCAGCATCCAAATAATGGAATAAAAACTTCTGAATATGCTTGGCTAATCTTCATTTCAGATAAACAATAAAACTAAAGATAAATAAATGTGGCCCTTCTGAAATCTAGAGGTAATCTTACTTCCAATTACTTTGGAAAGAACTCCCCTTACCATTTAAAAGGCCTAGCTTAAAAGAAAAAAAAAAAAAAAACTCACTAACTTATAATATTGCCAAAATTACTTTTATCCTGAGCACAAATCAGAGACTGCTCCTTATCTAAAGGTTCAAAGTCACTTCAATATGAGACAGAACTTGTTCAGTTCTATAAAAGACTATCAGAAAACACAGGATAGCAATGAAAGCATTTACTACATGCTTTTTTTTTCTTGAAAAAGATACAAAAATATGATCTTAATGAATTTTCTATTTACAGATTTCAAGTTCAACATTTAATTATTAACAGTATTTATAGTTAAACCTCCTGAAAACAGAAAATATATCTTAACTGGGTAGCTTTTTCTGACCAAAAACAAAACTAGAAACCCTATATTCTTACTTTTAATATTTCATTATTTCTGAAATCATATTATGTCAAGCTGTTCTCCAGGCAGACACATGTCTAGGTGGTTTTATCGTGGCTGGAGCATTATCTTCCACTCATGCAGCTGGGCCAGATGCACCCTAGATTATCTGAGCACACAGGATCCCATAGGCCCTCTTCCCTGGTCCCAGGCCAGCTTTCTTCATGTTAGGGGAACTCTGCGTCATCCTTGTTCTACAGCCTTTCTTGGCATCAACATCAGACCTGCCTGATGCAAGGTAGGCCAGCTACAAGAGCAACAGAGTTATATGATTTTGTTCTATATGGCCCAATCTTACATGCTAGGGTTTAGGGGGGAGGGAGGAAGGTGGAGACCTCACAGACCCTTTTGTGCCATCCTCTACTCATGGATCAGTAAACTTTTTCTAAGAAGGGCCAAATAATAAACAGTAAAGTTTTTATGGACCACCAGGTCCAGGAGCGACTGCTCAATTCTGCCATCAAAGTGCCAAAGCTGTGACAGACACTACTGAATGGATGGGTATAGCTGTGTCCCAATACACCTTATCATAAAAGTAGACGTGGGCCAGCCCACAGGCCACAGTCTGTCCTCCGCCTAAGCTATGGCCTGTATCTCTTTTCTCCAGCTGGCTGGTCTCAGCCCCTGGAGGGCAGTGTCCAAGCACACACTATGTTCAGTCAGTAGGAACAGTTCTTTTCCTTTTCCTGCCCCAGTCTTGATGTAGGGTGACTTTCCAATTGAGACAATACACCATATTGAGACTTATGATTACCAAGTGGTCAGACCACCAAAGCAGTCCACAGGTAGAGACTTGAAACTGATTCAAGGAAGTGATGCCTGGTCTTACCAATGAGGAGTCCTCCGCCCCATGTAGCCCGCAGTCTTACACACTGTTTATGACTATGGCCTAAGGATTAGGAAAGAAAGAAGGTGAAGTGGCTCCAGGGTGCCATGACCTACAAACAAACAGCCCTGCCCATCACCTCCCTGCTCCTCTAGACCCTCCTCCTCTCCACCAATGAAAAAAGACCTGGAATGGCCACCTTCCCAAAGGCCCACCGGCTGCTACCCACCAGAAGAGAAACAAAACACACACAGGAAAAGAACAGAGAGAAGGAAAAGGGCATACAAGAAGAAGGGACACCAGAAGGGAAGAGGGATACTATGTGAGGGCATCCAGAAGTCTTATTCAGAGGCTGTCTCCTTCCCAAAGCTTTGCTCAGGTCGTGCCTGATGGCTCGATCCTCTGATTTCTTATCATCCCTGGGGCCCCTCAGGGATCACAATCCTTACTGCCTGACTGGCTGAGGTTACTAGTAGAACTCCTTAGCAAATGGGGAATTCCCTGAGAGTGCCTCACTCATTCATTCAACAAGGATTTAATGAACAGCTTGTCAGGCACTAGGGATACAAAAACTCATAAAACGAACAAACCTTACCACAACAGACATTGACAAAAAACTGCAGAAGGAGTAACAGCTGGGGGCATGCCAATGTGCTAGAGCCACCAAGTGAGGGAGGTGGGTGGGAACACGAAGCTCTCTCAGGTAACAGGGCTTAGAGGATCACTGTGAAATCTCAGGACTATGCTCTGTGTTTCTCTCATGAAAGGTCAGTAGCAGAGGAATGACAATATCTAACTGCATCTGCTGCCCCACAGAGAACTGACTATAAGGCACTGTTGTGAGTTGAACTGTATCCTCCAAAAAATATGTCCAGGTCCTAACCCTAGTACCTGTGAAAGTGACTTTATTTGGAAATAGGGTCTTTGCATATATATTTAAGATGTAAGTTAAGATGAAGTCATACTGGAGGAGGGTGGACCCTTAATCTCTTATGCCTGGTGTCCTTATAAGAAGACACAGATAAACAGAGACACGCAGAGAAGAAGGCCATGTGTCATTGGAAGTAGAGACTGGAGTGATGAAGCTGCAAGCCAAAGAACACCAAGCATTGCCAACAACACCAGAAGGTAGGAGAGAGGCATGGGATGATTCCTCCCTCAGAGAGTCCAGAAGGAACCAGCGCTACCAAAACCTTAATTTCAGACTCTGGCCTCCAGAACTGTGAAAATAAATTTCTGTTGTTTTAAGCCACCCAGTGTGCGATTCTTTGTTACAGTAGCTCTAAGAAAGTAATACTGGAAGCAAATGAGGGAATTAATCAAGGAGGAGAAATGCTGCAGGCCTGTTGTTTTTTATATTCCACACAAGTGAAATCATGGGATATTTGTCTCTGTCAGACCTATTTGACTTAACATAGACAAGTGTGTTCTGACTGACAGCAGTGATCACAGATTCACTGACATTCCACATGTGGAGTGTGGGAGAGGGCAATCAAGAATGACTCCAAAGTTCCGGTGGAGTTACCATTAACAGAGATGGGCGGGTTGAGGAGCAGGTTTGAAAGAAGAGGTCAAGAGTTTGGTCTTGAACATGTCTAGTATGAGATGTCTATTAGACTTCTAAATGGAGACATAGGAGTCTGAAGTTCAAGAAAGAGGTCTGAACTGGAAACATAGATAAATGTCGGGCTGGTCAATACAGAGATATGAAAACTAAGAGGTGGATGTCATCACCCAAGGTACGAGCGTAACCGGGCAGCAAGAGGTCCCACGATGAAGCCCTTGGACACTCCAACTAGAGTTGGAGAGAGAAGGAGCCAGCAGAGGTGCGGGAATGGAGGGGAGGGGCCCGTCGGGGGTTCCACGTGCTGGCCTGACCGCACAGTTACCCTTGCGGCGGTGCAGGTCCAAACCGACCCCCAACCCGTTCCCTAAGATGTCACAGGAATTGTTCTGGAGAGCCCCAAGGGCCCCAAGTTCCCAAAAAGCCTGGTGCCCACGCCGGCGCCTTGATGCCCACTGCCAGCGCCCAGACCCCTCGCTCACTTTCCGGCCCAGTCACCCCCTCCCTCCACCAGCCTGGCAGCCTCGGGACCGCCCCCTCTCCTCCCGCACCCCTAGACTCTCTCTCCCCTCTCCTCTGTCCCCGCTCGCCCCAGCCCCGGAAGGCACTCACGTAGCGGCTGCACATGGCCACCGCGAGGTTGCGCAGGTGCGGTGTCGCTCCCACCCACAGGAAGAGCGAGTCTGTCAGCCGCATGACGTGGAAGTGAACCAGCTGCTCCCACAGCCTCGCGCTGAAGTTGTGCAGGGAGACGTCCCCGCCCGCGGCGGCCCACTGCCCCTCCATGCCGCCGGCGGGCGCCCGGCCACAAGCGCCGCGACCCGCGTCGGGTGTGCTGTCGCCGGTCCCGCTAGACACAAGCAGGCGAGCGCCGAGCTGCAGAGCGCGCCTTCGCTTTCGGTCCCGGGAGTGGGTGGAGCCTAGGGTGGGAGTGGGCGGGGCCATGAGGGCGGGGCCGGACAGCTCCCCCTGTTGGTGCCGGCAACGCCCTGGCAGCAAAGTCCCGCCGGCTACTCTTGGGTACGTCGTTGGACCGGCAGCAAAACTCGCTCTCGTCACCAGCAGGGGCAGCGCCGGCGTTCTTCTTAACCTCAGGAGCCCACTGACGCCCGGCAGAACTCGCCCTCACTTGTTCTCTTCTTCCCCACCCCGATTAGTGCAGACTAATAGCATTGATGTGTTGGAGCTAGCCGCAGAGTCTTCCCAGGTTGTGACACTTCACCCTGCAAAGACAATCCCGTTTTAATTATGTAGTTAAGTACTTTAAGCACCCCGAAAACAGCCACCTCCCATCATACTGTCTTGGGTTTGGATTACCAAAATCCTCCACTTCCTGGCAGCTTTTTAACGCGAGGGATGCCTTGAATGTGACTAGCCTTAAGAATAGCAACAATATTGGGGAAAGGCCTCTAAAAAGAAAAATTGCTGCAGTCATATACAAGCATGGGCCTTGAAATACTCTTTTAACCTACCTGGGACTCAGTTTGCTCATCTACAAAATAGATATAAAAATAGGTACCTTTCAGAGAAGTAGAAAGAATTATGAGCAAGTACGTGGGAAGCACAGTGAATGGTGGCCATTATCATCCCTGTTGAGAGACCTTTAATTTTAGTCACTTTGAGACACTACAGAGTTGAAATAAAGAATCCTTCAGTGTATTAAGAGAGAATGCTTACAAACAAGGCCCAATTTGTCAGATTCTGTTACAACTGACTGTTGGATTTTAAGTCAGAACTATCACAGTTCTGCTTTTTAAATCTCTAATAGGTCTAAGTTGACTAAATTAAAATTTTAAAGAGTATTTTTATAGGTTTGTTTTATTTGCTAATTATTAATGATTCAATAATATGGTTAATTTTTAGGACAATTTTTAAACAGCTTTATTAAGGTGTAATTAACATTCAATAACTGCACATATTTAAAGTATACAAATCGAAGTTTTGACACATATATATAACCCGTGAAACTGTGGCTGCAATCAAGATAGTGAACATGTCCACCACTAACTACCAAACATTTCCCCAAGCCCCTTTGTAATCCTTCCTGCCTGCTCCCGCCCCCCACAACCACTGGTCTGCATTTTTTCACTACAGATTAGTTTGCATTCTCTAGAATCATACAGTATGTATAATTTTTGTGTCCGCCTTTCACTCATAATTACTTTGAGATCTATCTGGGTTGTTGTGTATATAAATGATTCATTCTTTTTTATTGCTGAGCAGTATTCTATTGTATGGTTATACCACTATTTGTTTATCCATTCACATGTTGATGTTCATTTGGGCTATTTGCCATTTGGGGATATTACAATAAAGCTGCTGTGAATGTATGTGTACAAGTTAGTCTCTATATGGACATACGCTTTCATTTCTTGTAGATAACATCTAGGAGTAGAATGGTTGTATCATTTAGTGGTTATTTGTGTAACTTTTCAAGAACTTGACAAACTGTTTCCCACAGTGATTTGCATTTTCTTAAGTTCTAATGAACCTTAATTTGTATTTCACATCATGCATAAAAATAAATTCAAATGATTCATACACCTAAACATAAAACATCAGACTATAAAACTTTTAGAAGACATAAAAGAAAACTTTTGTGACCTTTAGTTGGACAAAGATTTCACAGATAAAACACCAAAAGCATGATCTATTAAAGAACAAATTGATCAATTGAACTAATGGTGCAAATGATCTCACCCATATCTCAACTCTAATATCCTCTAATGCTTTGTATCTCTAGAAAACAAACACAATTTTTAAAATGGAGAGTTCGTTTCTAAAGAATCTTAACTCTCTAGGGAAATTAAATAGTTAACACCCTATTGCCTCACTTTCCTTCCCCACATCCACCCAACACAGATTGAAGTGTGTTCTTCTCTGCTCCTACATCTGGGCACTGAGCACTGCAAGGAAAATCACATGACCCAGCAGGTATGGGTCACAACCAATCATTCCCCCCAACATCAACTGCCCCTTAAACACTGCCCTGCATTTTCTAGATTGTGTCCTCTCTCCTTTTCCTTGAGGACTATTCTCTTCAAGCCCTCACCCTACCTAAGCCCAAGTGCAGCAGAAGACTCTGCTTCTGGCTCTGCAAAGAAAATAGAGGTTATCATGCTTAATTTCCCCAATTCTTTATCCCTCTATTCAAACCTTCATCTTCATCTGATCTCATTCTTATCTCCTTCTACTTCTCATTACAGTGAGAGATACCCCTATTCTTTTCAAAGTTTAATCTAGCCACCTGTGCTCTGACACTATCCTTCACATCCTCAGGAAACTCACTCCATCAATTGTAGTGGATTCTGAGATGTGCCTCCTATATTCCCTTCAAGAAAGAACTTGTCCCAGCTGCTGGAAATACTGTTAGCAGAAAACTTTCTGCTGTGGCCTTCTTCAGAGTCTGCACACACTTCCCAGGGAAGCCCATATCCAATGACCAATGGAGGTAGAATAAAAGCCAGGCCATTTTGGCCAAATGTGGGACGACTGTGATGGGCCGTTTTCACTCCAGAGAGCTCATGGGGTCAGCTGAGTCGACTACTACGAGTAGCATTCTCTTTACACCATCAGAAGAAATCAGGGATGTACAGGGATGGCAGAGGGCAGTCACCTCGATAGAATTTTGTAGTTCCTTGATCAGTATCTGAACCTGGAACCCAGTAACTGAAGAGGTAGCCTGGTTCCCTCCAGCACTATGGCAAGTATACACAGTGTGACCTCCCAGCCCTTCTGGTATGTTTGCTAGAGCAGTATAATAGGGCTCAGGTACATGGTATGTGACCAAGGATTTGGGAAATGCATTGCTTTCTATTCCAATCAGAAAAGAGGAGCGGAAACAGTTTGCATTTACATGGGATGAACATCAATATTCATTTATAGTTTTGCCCAGGACTATATTAACTCTTCACTCTCCATCAGGATGTAGTCTTAAGAGACTAGACTGCTAGACATTCTACAGAATATCACATTGATGTATTACATCATTTCCACCTCAGTTTCATTGATGTCCAGTCTTCAGTTCATACCTATGGCCATGTGGGGGATCCCATAATAGCTGAAGAATGAGGTAAAAGCCCAAGCTTGCTTTTTGGATGGGTTTATGCTGGGGCGCAAACTACAAATGGATAGCAACTGCACTACACCCTCACTCTGGCAGTGTACCTGGTCATCCATTTTGTGTAAACAGAGCAGTAGACCAAGGTTAGAGTGCATACAGACCTATGGGCAGTGGGGAATGACCTGGCTGGGCTAGTCAGGGACCTGCAAAGAAAAGATTGAAAGATGAAAGACAAGGAGATCTGGAGAAGAGGCCTGTGGGTGAAGTGTCCACAAAGTGCAAATATCATGGCATTATGTTATACAGAAGTAAAATTAAGCAACCAAGTAGACAAAATGATGCAATCAGTTGATATTATTCCCCTATCTTCCATCACCCTGGGCTGGTACTATGGGTCATGAACAAAATAACCATGGTAGCAGAGATGGAGGTCACACATGGGCCAATAGCATGGAATTCCACTTACCAAAGTTGATCTTGCTGTTGCCATCACTAAACGTCCCACCTACCAATAGAGATCCAGGCTTAGGTTCTGTTATGTCACCATCCTTAGGGAGAATAGCTGGCCACAAGGTAGCAAGTTGGTGATGTTGGACTCTTTCCACCCAGAGGGGCCAACAATTTGTTCTGACAGGAATAGAACCATGTTCCACATATAGGTTTGCCCTTGCCATTCACAGGGCCATAGACAGCTCCATTATCAGAGTGCTTACAGAGGGTGTCCTCCTGCATGGCATTCCACATAACATCACAAATGATGGCAAAGGAAATGGGAGAGTGGCCCCAGACCCATGGCAGCCACTGGTCACACCACATACTCTATGCCACCCACTAGCTGCCACCCATCGAAGGGGGAGATGCTCAGAGATGATAATTTGTGAGGATAGAAAGCCAGACTCCAGGACCCTGTATACAACTTAAACCAAAGTTTATATGGTGCTGTGTCCATAGTAGGAAAACCTCATGACTCAGGAATCCAAAGAGTGGAAGCAGAAGCAACCCCACTTCCCATCACTCCCAAACAACCCATCTAGGGAATTGTGCTTCCCAAATCTGCACTAATGGACTGCAGGATTAGAGGTCCTGTTTCTCAAAGGGAGAACACTCCACCAGGGACACAACAAGAATCCCGCTAAGCTACCTCTGGCTGCCACTGGGCACTTGGGGCTCCTGTGTCCAAAGCTCAACAAGTTGAAAAATAAAAAAGAGTCATCGTCCTGGCAGGGGAAAATCCAGCCTGATCATTAGGAGGAGATAAGGCTATTGTCACCCAGTGGAGGCAGGGAGGAAAATGTCTGACACCAGGTAATGTTCCAGGGTGCCATTTGCTATCCCCTTGCCCAGTGGTTATAGTAAATGGATTGAACTGCAATTATTACCCAAGGGCAGATCCTTCCTTCAGTAAAAAAAACAATGCTGCCCAATTTGGGGGAGAATGGGGCCTTCAAGTGTCAACCCCTTTAGAATTACTTCAGTACCAAGAGCTGCTTTGCCCAAGCCAGGAATTCTGACCGCTTCCCTGCTTCTTGTTTCACTGGCTTCCAATTTGTCTTTCTCACTATCTCCAAAGAGATCTATTGAACAACTAAATTTGCTCATGTTACTTCCTCTAATAAAAAATCCTTCAATGACGCTTAGTCTAAATGCCTACGCAGACACAATAAGCCCCTCACTCAGCTGCTGGTCTACTCATGGCTAGCCCTTCCCTCATCTCTGGCTTTATGCTCTAGTGATATTGCACTCCATGAGGGGACTGGAACACACCACTTCCATTTGTCCTGTGCACCATGCCCATGGTGCTCTCTGCCTGGGCCTGCCCTGGACTTACCTGCCAGAGGAACCTCTGGTCCTGAAGTTAGCCCCAACACTGCCCCTGGGGGAAGCCTTCCCTGCCTCAAGCAGACTGGCTGCAACTTCTCCCAGCCTTTCATTTTTGCCTCCCACAGAGCAATCATTTTATGTAATGGCCTTTTTGCATGCCCATCTTCCTTCTTAGGAAGCTCCTTAAGGGAAGGAGGGGTCTTCCATGTTCTGTGCAGTGCACAGCACAGGCCCTGCACATAATAGCCGTAAAACAAATATTGATTTAATTGTTGAGTCATCTAGTGGATGCATGTATAAATCTGGGAGAATAAATAAGAGCCTCCTCAGGGCCTTAGGCTCTAGGCCTGGCTCCACCACTAATTAGATCTATGCCTACATTTTAGGTCTCTGTTACCTTAGCTGTAAGTTGAGAAGATTTGCTTAGATTATCTCTAAGGTGTCTTCCAGAGCTGATACCCTATGAGGATCAGATAAGAAGGCACAGTGGTTAGCCTTCATCTGCCAGCCCAATGCAAGAGGATGGTATTCTCCAGAGAACCACTAGGTGGCAGGTGGGAAGGAAGCAGGCTAAATACAGTGCAGCTTTCGCTTTCAGAAAGCTAGAGGTGAGTCCCTGGCTTCCTACTCTTAACTGGGGAACTCCATCAGAAGCTGTCTTTCTCTAGAATACTCTGATCAAACAGCAGGTCTTGTTCCTCAGGTAGTCCATAGCCCACATATGCAAAAGCACCCAGCAGCAGACTTAGAAAGAGGCCAGCCTTGAACAGAGGGCAAGGGGGTCTTGTATGTTTTGATTTATCCCTCTCTTCTTTCTACCACCAGTTTGGCTTGTGAGCCTTAGTCTGGTGTGAATTTCATTAAAAACCAAGAATTAAAGAATTGTTTTTAGATAATGGATAAGAAAACTGCTCTGTGGGCAGAAAACCTGTCACCTCTCTTCCAGGCGTAGAAAGGTAAATCCTGGATTTATAATGCACACCATCTGAGAATGAAGCTGTCCCTGGGATGTTCATGGTGTAAGCAACGAGTCATGAGAACCTCTAGGAAGTTTACAGCATCCAGGAGTGTCTTGTGTGAGATCCTTGGGCCTTTAATCCAAAATCAGCTCTGAACTCTGTTACATGCCATAGTTGGTAATGTGGTGTTTGGGTTAGTAACAGGCTAGGTTATGCTATGGTAACATTTTAACCCTGAAACGGTAATAGCTTGATGTGACTAAGTCTATCTTTAACTCATGATGTATTTGTGGCTTGAGATGAGAGGCAAAGGAGTAGGAGGTAAGGTGGGGACTCTGATCCATGCAGTTCTTCAGGACCCAGACTGATACCTTGGGTCACAGCAGCAGAAGAGGGAGCTACAGTGTTGTGTCTGGCCTTTTGGTACTACAACCTAGATGTGACACATCACATGTTTTGCCCACCAGCTAGAAATAATCACTTGTCACTGCCTACCTGCTGGGGAGAGAGAGATGGGATTGGATGCAAAATAGGGAGCAGATAAAATTTTTTTAACCACCTGACTTCCTTATTTACCCTCTGCATCTGGCAATCACCAATGTGTTGTCTGTATCTATGACCTTGGTTGTTTGGTTTGTTGATAAGTTTGTTGGGGGTGGGGGTTAGATTCCACATATAAGAGACATCATATGCCATTTGTCTTTCTCTATCTGACTTATTTCACTTAGCATCATGCCCCCAAGGTCCATCCATGTTGTTGCAAATGGCATGATTTCATTTTTTATGGCTGAATATTTTATTACATATATACACCACAATTTCTTTATCCATCACTTATGTTGGACACTTAGATTTGATGAACACTGCTATCCCTGCTACAGTGATAAAAAAAAAAATTATGATTTTATTGAGTTACTACATCTGCCCACCAGGATTTGTCCAGATTTTCCCTGAAGAGCCCCAGTGGCCTGTGGTCAAGAGGTATAGCCCAAATTTGTGTTTACCACCTCAAGTGGTTAAAACTATTTTGTCTTTTACTTTTTCTTAGTAATCTGAAAGTACATGGTAATTCACATTCTGCTCCAAATCTGTTCCTCCCACCAAACTCAACAAACTACCTACAATTGAACCCACTAAGCCTACTTCTGTTCCATTATAACAAATGAACTGTCTGCTCCTGTCTGAAGGAACCCCTCCACTTACATACTAGTTCCCCTCTCCTCTCACCTTCTTAAGGACAGTACACAAGCAGTTTCTATCTCTCCTGCGTCATCGATTTTATCCTCTCTACTAGACTATTTGACTATTTCCATTGCCATATAGTTGTGATTTTAAAAAAATTTTTTGTTTTCATATTCACTCTGACTACCTCTCCATATATCTGCTTCTCTCTACAGCAAAATTCCTGGGAAAGGCTTCTTGTTGCTGTCTACAGCTCCTCTTCTCTCTTTCTCTCTTGAACTCACTCTAGCTGGGCTGTTCTTCACTTCATTAAGCTGTTCCCACCTTCTCAGGCTCTGTTGCTGATTCTCAGTCACAGTCCCAGCCTCCGCTGTTAAAGTGCTCCAGTATCCATCCACTGCTCTAGCCGCTCTCCCTGCAAGGTGATCTCCAGCTGCCCATGGCTTGCGTACTTTCTATACACCTATGATGACTTCCAAATTTGTGTCTCTGGAGCCAACCTTTTCCTGAACGCCAACCCTATAGAGTTAGCTGCCCACCCAGCATCTCCATCTGAAAGAGGGTTCCCTCAAGAAGCCTGCCCTTTCTAATCTACCCCATCTCAGAAAGCGGTGCCTGCCTTCTTCCAGGCAGTTGGTTCAAAACCCTTGGTGTTCTCCTTGACTCCTCTCACCCTCTCACACCTCACATTCTTCATCAGAAATCCTGCTGGTTCTATCTAACCTCCATCACCTCTACTATGGTCTTCTGTCTGGACTTGTGCACTAACCTTCTAAATGGTCTCACTGCCTCCCTCTCATTCCCTTACCATCTACTCTCAACATAACAATCCAGGTGATTCTTTTAAAGCAGCTTTTCCTTTTGCCTCATTTTTAAAAATGAGGATTGGGTTCTCATAGCAAGATTGCCTAATAAGAGCAGTCTATTTTCAAGGAAGACTTCCAGAATGTTAGGTTTTCTTAGGGCTATAAGAACCAGTCATGTATTTTTTAAATTTCCCCTATCAGTCCTTGAATATCCTAAATGGCTAGTATTCCCAACTGCAACTACCAGTTCCTTGCCCCCACCCTCTTCCTTCTCATTTCAGCTTCCCCTACCCATGCTTCACAAGTGCAAATGAAATATTTTTGCTGGCAGCAGCTGCCCATACCTTTTCTTAGTACACAAAAGGAAAAGCCCTGCCCAAATTCTGATGTCATCAGGCCCTGGCACAAAAGGAAAATAAGATAATTCTATCAGTTTGCTCCAGAGGGGGAAAAAACTTAAAGTGGATGGAAACAAGTTGTCATTATTGAGTCATTATTAGTCACAGGCAGAATCAACCATGATAAGGTTTTTCTATAACTATTTTAAAAATGCCAGTACAGTTTCTCAACCAACTAAGCTTCAATACAGGTCTGCCCTACCCAGAGGACAACTCATTAATCAGCTCAGCCTCTGCCATTAGACTGGGCAGCCTCACCAAAGACCATGGAGGAGGCTGCCCCCTCTTCACTCCACCTGCACTCCAAAGGAACCCAAATTCTATCCTCCCATAGTGCAGGTCTGCCTCTGGCCTTGGCTCTAGAAGCACTATAAGTGATGAATTAAAAGGTTTCTCCTCAGTCAGGAGAGGTCAGGGAAGCAGCCTGTGTGCATACCCACTCTTTTTTAGGGAAGGCATGGACAAAGAGTCCACGATATAAGAGAGCAAAGCAGGAAAGGGGGTTCCAATAGAAAGCTTCTTTTAGAAGCTTTGTTATGGTACACTGAGCTCTGAGCAATAGAGTATTTAACCTCAATTTCCAGGCACAGGCAGCTAGTTGCAGAGACAAGTCTATCGTTAACAATGGAGGACAGGGCAAGAAGAGGGCCAATGAGGGGTTGAGGCACAAAGTACTGCACTGGTCAGAAGTTGAAGATATTAGGCTAGACACATAGCCAGTTCTTGAATGGGAGTGGTGGGGGTGTTAACAATCAGTTAGGTTGAAAGAGGAGAAGAAGGAGGGCAAGAGGGAGACAAATGTGAGCAAAGCCCATGGTAATCATGACTCATATTTTCAAACAGGGAAATGAATAGTCAGAGAATAGAAGGCATTTGGTTGCTGCAGGCTAGATCTGAGCCTTGTATCTTGCACCCAGCCAGGGCCTCCTCTCCTTCCAGCTGGATCTGAGGAAGCCGAGGATTGAAGTAGGATGGAATGCCAGGCCAAAGAACCTGAATTGAAGGGAACATACATGTTTCCAGATAAGGGAGGAAGACATGCCCCCAGGACAAGGTGGAGCCTAGCACCACACCACCTTCCTGTGTCAGCAACTCCACAGTGGGCCCTGAATTAAGACAGACAAAGGCTCTGGGGCCATGCCACAGAACCCAGTGGGACTTACGTTCATTCTGTCATTTTTTTCCAGGTTTCTTATCCAGCCCCTCAGAATTCCCACACACAATCCCAATGTTTAATATTTCAATTAAGCGTCAGTCTCAATGTGATTTTATTTTATGACTCAACACTTTTTAGATAAAAAAATATTTATATGAGGGGAAATCCTTTTCATGAATGGTGTGACCTCTCATTTGGGTTAGGAAATAGGTAGTTGTACATACATGTGAGTGTGTTAGGGGGATACTCTAAGGCTCTGGAAGGAATGTAAGGTCGGTGTGGCACAATGAGACTCACAGAGGAAGTGAAGAAACAATAACTATCACACAGAAGACAGGAGTTATATCCCTAGGTTCAAATCAGTGCAGAGTGAAAGAACATCCTGTCTGCTGGGTGAATCTTTTGATGCTTTATTAAAATCCTCCGTCAAGATAAGCAATCATAGAGGATGGCAGACCAGCCCCTTGCTCCCCCACCCACCCTGAAAGGGACCTTGTGATACAGAAGTGGATTCTTCTACAGAGTTCTTAGGGTGGGCAATGCAGATGGGCTGACTGTTCCACACTTCGTGGGTTTTTTTTTTCCTAGAATGTCAACCCCAGACCCCACTTCAGTACCCAAACACTGCCTCAGTCAATGGCCTGTCTGCCAGCCTGGTCACCCAGCCCTTCTCAGTCTCTACACAGGCCTTTTGAGTCCTGGTCACCTCTGAACCTCATCTAGTGTGTAAATGGTTCTATTCTTGGTGCAAAGGAGAACTCCTTTGCCGGGAATATGGCTTCCCTAAGGATCCGTTTCTGCCCTTGTTTTTTTTCTTCCTGGCACTGAAAACAAGCACAACTACCCAGTAAAGACTCAGCCCATGAAAGCAGCTGTATTTCAAGGAGAGTCAGGGAACAAGCCAGAGAACAAATGAAAAGATCCAGTGACAAAATGCCCATTCATTGGGTTTACTCAGCAAACATTTACTGAAGCCATCTGTGCTCCAGGCCCTGCACTGAGTGTTGCAGAAACACAAAGATGCCCTTGAAAACGGTGAGCACAGCCTCCTCCAGCCCTACCTCACCCCCCCACCCCTCACACCCGCTCCACACAGGCATGCCTTTTGGAGTAGGAGGCACACACTCACATAAATGCAGCATGGCTCACCATCACAGTACCACCACTGGCGGCATCAGGCATTGTAAAGAACTGAGAATGCAGGGGATGTGTGTGTGAATGTGCAACGAGATAAATGACTCAAAAAGGAGCAAGATACAAAAGAGTACAAACTGTCAATTCATTTCTATCAAGTCCCAATATGGTAGGACTAAACCCCTGATGCTAGAGGTCAAGACAGAAGTTACTCTTTAGGGTAGCACCAGGGGCCTTCTGAGAGGCTAGTGGTGTTCACTAGGACATTTGTTGAGCTATACACCTATGTACTACTTGTGCAGGCGAAGGGTAGGAAAGAATACAGAATATTAAGAAAGTTAAGTTCCAGGGTGCATCTACATAGGTTATAATAATCCAACTTTGATACGTCACCAACCACAGATACAATAACACCCTGAGGTCCCTCGGTGCCAACCTTAGAAGAGTTCAAAGCAAATGGCAGCATTATCTCATCTCAAGAGAGTACGTTATTATTCTTATTATTCCTACCTACAGATGAAGTCTGCATTGCAGACAGGTTGGGTGGCTCGTCCAAGGTCTCATAGCTACTCAGTGAAAGGCTGAGAAAACAAATGTGGGTGGGCAATTCTTCTTCCTAGTAAATAAGCTTCCTCTTGCTATGTTCTGAAATCAAATTGTCATTGTAAAAATAGTTGCACAGTAAGATGGCCTCCCTTCCAAACCTCCTATGGCTAACCTGATGTTGGATAAGTAAGTCTGGGAAATAGGATCACCTTTGTCTTTCTGTGTGGTATTACTTTTGGAAAAGCCCAGAAGGTGGAGTCCATTTGAAACTGTGCTCTTTCCTGGCTATAGTTATGGGATAAAGGAGTAATTTTTTTGTTGTTGGTGGCAAGTGCTGTTTAGTTTGGGTTTTCCAACATTATTTGGCTTTTGACTTAGAAGTCACCTTAGTGATGATCCTATAATGACTAAAGACACCAGTTTTTAGACTGAAGGTTTCTGTGTGTGTGTGTGCATGCATGCATGCACATATGTGTTTTCAGTAAAATCCCAGAATCAGTCACATGTTTTTCTATAACAGGTAATAGAGAAAAAGAAACAGAAAAGAGGAGGATGAGGATCCAGATTGTAGGATGGCACAGTGTCATTATTGAAAGTATCTGTATGATTCAGATAACCTTGATTGTACCTTGTCTAATAAGCTATCCCAGACACTCTTTATTACAGTGTCACCAAAGTCCTTTGTAACCTTCAATTACTCTGTCTCATCACACAGTCTATTTAACAACAACAATAAAAAAAATGAAGGTACATAAAAGAATAAAAACAGAATGAAAAAAAAAGGGTGATGGAGAAATGAAATAAGGAAGAAACAACAACAAAAAGTCAGAAAACTCCAGATCTGAAGAATCATACTTTCCTAACTTAATAACTTCAATTGTAGCGCTAGCTCCAGGAGAGCAGGGATGTAGGCCTGCTGTCTTTCTGCTGCCTGAAACAGTGCCTGACACACAGTAAATATTTGTTGAATTAATTCAGTGGCCTCTAATTGCCATTTTAAAGAATGAAACTGTATGACAATACTTCCAAAGGCCTGAGGGCTCCACACGTGGTCCTAGATTACTTGGAGAAAGAGGCCAGAGCTATCCCATTCTCCTTAGGAAAACCACCACACCTTTTTCTTCTGCCCACCTAAAGAAAGTGCCAGCATATCATGCTAGGTCCTACACTTAGAACCAAGGCGGCTTTGGGAAGCATTGTGAAGGAAGTCCTGTTTTCTCACCCTCACTTCCCATTGAGGTATAACTTATCCTCCCTGGGTTCTTCTGATCATGAAAAAAACTGGGTCGGAGAAGTTCTTGCACTTTTAAAGTGGCAGTGTGTTCCCTATCTCA
Source organism: Eidolon dupreanum (assembly GCA_028627145.1). Taxonomy (NCBI): domain Eukaryota; kingdom Metazoa; phylum Chordata; class Mammalia; order Chiroptera; family Pteropodidae; genus Eidolon; species Eidolon dupreanum. Next base: position 78,402,430 of record CM053502.1, read on the forward strand.
GGCACATATATGATTTCAATCAGTTTCTAGGATAAAATCAATGAGTAGTACAAAGGAACAAGTCATACATGGTGGCATTCTTCGTCATTCAAGTCCTGAGTGAGGAAATTTTTATGATGTATAGGTGAGACCTCCTCACTTTACTTCAAATTACATAAAAGGTGTTTTTTCTCCATTTTAGAGTAACTTGACAACATTTTTTAATTTAAAAATATTTATTAAAGGTATTTTATTTTCACAATGTTTTCATAATGCTAATTACCTGAATTACAGTAACCAAAATACGACAATCAGGTAATCCTGTAGGCGGCTTCATCTTCACAGCCTCCTTCATTTGTAGCTCAAAATGTATAATTTCACGTCATCTTAAGCAAATGAAAAATTCAATAAGAGAGAGGGAAAAAATGACATAGTTGTTCACCCCTCTTGCGACCACAACAAAGTTGTGACAGAAACACAGAGCAAACAGCAAGTGGAGTCACTTGGGGTCTAGATGAACAATCCCTACAACTAGGGAGAGAAATAAGAAATCACCCTGCAATGATAGAAGGTAAGAGTGGGTGAAGACATGAGGCTGCCTGGTCCCGAGTGGCTGGGTGGGACAGAGGCTACTGCAGCTGAAGATGCCTCTTAAAGGGGCCATGTTCTCGAGCAGACTTGTGCAGTTATGGACCTGCTCTCTCTGAGCACCAGGACCAGGTCAGCTGCTCGGGGGTACCAGGGACTTATAGGGGAACACTGAATTGTCAGAGCAAGGGCCAGAGTTGAGGCTTCCTCCCATGCGGAAGTGCCTACGGTATCCATTGTTCCTTTGTTGAGCCCTTCCCCCTCCCAGTGTGCAGACACAGTGCCGCCATAGCTGAGACGTCATCAAAATGGATAACAGAGGTCGCTCTGCCCAGAAGCTTCTCTGAGACTCCACCTACCCCCAACTCATGGTCCCACTCAAGTCACAGCCAGCTGTGTCCTCCCCAAATCAAGCGTTCCTTGCTGAGCCAACTCTAAGACTCACACTGGTAGCAGCTGGCTTCGGTTTCTGACATGGCCTCTTGAGGCAACTATAAGCACAGCATCTGTGGCTTGTTTGCTGAATCTTAACGGGGGCCCTGGAGGGACACAAGCTGCAGTTATACTTGGCCTGTAGCTGAACTCCTCTCAGGACTGTGCCACGGGACACCTACTATGTAATGCCACGCTAATAAATCCAGGAGACTTAGGAGCTTTGCTTAGTATAAAGAAACAGACACAGAAAGGCAGTTCAAATGGGAAGACAAAGAAGCGGAAACAATATGAGAGAACAGAACAGAGATGGAGGAATAATTCAGTCAAGCAGTCTAACAGCTGCAGAGTTCATAACACTGGTTATAAAGATGCTCAATGAATTCATTGTAGATGAATTCAGAGAGAACTTTAACAAAGAGATTAAAAAAAAACATAAAAATGGAAATGGAAATTATAAAAGGGAACCAGTCAAAAATGATGAACATATTTTCTGAGATGAAGAATAGATTGGATGAAATAAACAGAGTGGATAAAGAAGAGGATTGAACCACCAACATACAGGATAAGGAAACCAAGGCCACTCAATCAAAACGGCAAGAAAAAAGAAGCCAAGACTATAATAATAATTTAAGGAGCCTACAAGACACAATTAAATGTAAAAATATTCGTATCATAGGAGTACCTGAAGGAGAACAAGATGTTGAAGAGCTATCTGAAGAAATAATGATGGAAAACTGGTAAAGGAAATAGACATACAACCCCAGAAATCTCAGAGAGTCACAAAAAAGAGAAACCTAAAGATGCTCGCACCACACATTATAACTAAAATGCCAAAGGTTAAATACAAAGAGAGAATCTTAAAAACCAGCAAGAGAAAAACAGTTACTTACCTACAAGGGAGCACCCAGAAGACTGGCAGTTGATTTTTCAAAAGAAACTATGCAGGACAGAAAGGCTCAGCACAAAATATTCAACGTGATGAAAACCTAGGATCTACAACCAAGAATACTTTATCCAGCAAAGCTATCATTTAGAGTCAAAGAACAGATAAAGAGCTTCCCAAACAACAATAAACTAAAGGAATGTGTCACCACCAAGCCAGTATTACAGGAAATTTTGGAGAGACTTCTTTAAGAAGAATAAACATGTATCAAAAACAGGAATAAAGAATGGTAACAACTACATTCCTACCAATAAATATCTCTAATGGAAAAGAATTAAGTGCTCCAATCAAAAAATAGAGTGGCTGAATGGATAAGAAAACAAGACTCTTACATATGCTGCCCACAAGAGACTCACTTCAGATGAAAGGACACACACAGACTAAAAGGAAGGGGATGGAAAGAGATATTGCCTTCGTGAACCTAGAGGGTATTGTGCTGAATGAAATAAGTCAGATAGGGAAAGACAAATATCATATGAGTTCACATACATGTGGAGTCTAAAGAACAAAATAAACAACAACAAAAACAGAGATAAACTCATAGATACAGAGAATATTGTGAGGGCTGTTAGATAGGATAGGGATTAGGAGAATGCTGAAAAAGAGCAAAGAGATTAAGAAGTATAAATGGATAGTTGCAAAATAGACATGGAGATATAAAGTGTAACATAAGGAAAGTAGTTAATAATGTAATAAATATGTAAGGGAGAAAAGGGTACTAGGTTTAGCGGGGTGATCATTTTGTGAGTTATATAGATCTCTAATCAGTATGCAATACAACTGAAACTAATATGTTATTGTATGCCAACTATAATTGAAAAAAAAAACTCATTGAATGGCACAGTGTAAATATAAGCAACTAATTGTCTATTATAGTTCAATAAAGCCAGAAAAAAAATTCAATAAAAAATAGAACAATGGAAATGAATTTGAAGTGCAAAGGATGTTTTAAACAGTCTGTTCATTGTCATCATAAAGGTCTGGGGAGGCCTGTGAGTCCTCTTGTGACAAGGTATAAGAGAAGGGTCAGCTATGTATTCTAAAGATATTCCTGAGACTTGCAAAAGGTAGAGACAAATAGCTTCTGACCCTAGGATGTATGAGTGTTAAGTGGTCTTCTTAATTCAGAAGTAAAAGACCTGAGGCTCAGATTTTAAAGGGTGAACTCTCTCCAGGGCCAGAAGACATGTCCCTTACTCCATGTGAAAGACTGCTTCGAGTATACAATGTTCTCTAAGCCTGGAGGAGAAGCCCAGTAGGAATGTGAAGTGGAAAAAGGCACAGAGACCCAGAGCTATCCACGGTAAAGAGATGCCCCCGTGGACTCCATGAGCATCCTCCTATTGAAAGTCCAGGTTCTCCGACACCAGGGTTACCTTTGATATTCTTCACTGTAAAAGAGAAGAGATTACTTGGGTTTATTGATAAAGGCACTTGGAGCCCAGATCCTAAGCAAATTTTGTTCCAGAAACCTCATATGATAGCCCCATATTAGACTTGGGCCCATCCATAGATTATTTGGGGGTGTATCTTTTCCATAAGAGAAAAGAAATTCAGAGCTGTGGGTAAATCATCTATATGGGCGTGGGGCAGAGTTTGTGTATACCTTCAATTTAATGGATGGAGCAGAAGAGCATGGTTAAGAGCAAAGGTCCCTAAACCCCAGGCCATGGACTGGTACAGGTCCTTGGCCTGTTAAGAATGGGGCCACACTGTAGGAACAGGAAGTGAGCAGCGGGTAAATGAACAAAGCTTCATCTGTATTTGCAGTTGCTCCCCAGTGCCAGCATCACTGCCTCAGCTCCACCTCAGATCATCAGGCATTAGCTATTCATAGGAGCACTGGTCCCTGGTACCAAACAGATTGGGAACTGCTGGTTAAGAGAGGATTTCTCCCTGGAAGTCACCTTTTTAACTGCATTAATTTCTGTTCCAGGCTGGCATATTTTACCTCCCATTCCAGCAAGACCAGTGGGCCAGCTGTCATGAGATTTCGCACCATGAAGAACAATGTGTGATTCTTTATATCTCTCTGTTGGCCATAACTTATTCAACATTTCTTCATTCTTCTGCTTATGAGCTTTTACTTCTGCATTTAGTCTGTCATTTCTTTTCCTATTTATATCAATCATGAATCAGTTTCTTTTTTAAAACCACGTATTTCTTGAGATAAGAAGTCATTAGGATCCCTACTTTATACTGCAAGGTTTTTTTTTGTTTGTTTTCCAGCAGGATTTTGGCCAAATGTCATCCTTAAATGATGCCTCACCAGTCAGCTTATGTTGGAAACAAAAGATTTAGCAGAGATTTGTCTATGAGCACTTCAACTTCCTCCTTCTCTGATTTCTTTAAAAAAAAAAAATCTTCTCACTCCACTGATCCACCTTTGCTTCCACTGCAAAAATACAGTGATTTAAAACTGCTATTTTCTTCTCTTTACAAGCAAGCCTTCTTATAAATCTTTCTAAGAGTTTCCATAAAATTTTGTTAGCTCACTGAGCTCAGAGTATTTTTTTTTCCCATCATTTTTCCACAATAACTGCTCCATGTTCCTCTTAAGTTGGGTCATTTTCTTCTTAAGCCTGATGGAGTTTAGATTTCATCTTTTCTTCACTAGTTTAGTTTCATTATAGCATATTTTCACCTCTGAGAGTTTTTACAAAATTTCTTATATAAATGTGCTGTATTTTTATAAAGTTTTGACTTTCCAGTATGTTTCTTTACATGGCATTCATCTTTAATTGTCTAAGTAAGAAGCAGATTTCTACTACAATCTGATTCCTTTCTTTAAGCCCTCTGTCTCTGAATGCCCACTCAACTCCTCAGACTCTTATTTTGCATAGTAAGCTCTTCAAAAAATGCCTTTATTGCTTTGATCTTCTGTCAAAAATCTTACAATTTGTTAAGTTCTTTTCATGTGATACTTTTAAACATCTATGCAGTCTGTTATTCCATCACTTGATATTGTCTACTCTGTGTGGCAGAAGTAATTTCCAGAATAAATGGGCAAACAACTAATTCTTGTAAGGTGGTATAATTTCAATTTGCAAGAGTTGTGATGAACACCTGGCAGCCTCAGGTCCTCAGCCAAGGTCACCATCGGCATCTTAGGATAGCATTTCCAATGTCCTTCTCTGAAGGAGCAGAACTTTCCCCATCGGAAGGACTTCTATATTTGTTTTTAAGCTACATTCAGAGGCAACATTATCCCTTAGGTCACACACTATCATATAGCCAACCTTTCTAAGATCTATTTCTTTATTTTCTGAGATTGCCCCCTTTTTCCCAAAATATCTCACAGAAACTACATTTTCTTATTTCTTCTATGTTCAGAAGTATTTATTTGTTACCTTTTAAAAGGCAATGTATCTGGACATAGAAATATAGAGACACATTTTCTTGGAAAATTTTATAGGAATTCTTCTGTGATCTTCTATTGCTGTGTAAAAGTCTGGGACAGTTGTGACTTTTTCCCACCTTTATATGTGACTTAATCTTTTTTCTAGGTTACCCAAAGGAATTTTTCTTTACCAATGAGATCCAGAAAGTTGGTAACTGTTTCATCTTTCCTTTAGGTTCATGAAAGATGGAATTCGCATTTGTTTCTCCTCTTCCTTTGGAAAGCCCACTTTGTTCGGTTATCTTCGAACTTGCTTGCTCCTAAAGACAATTGTCTGATTAATTCCCCTGATTTACATGTCAAGAAGGAGGACACAGATTAGCAATTGAATGCTGATTCTTAAAGAATTATTTTCTTCTCTTCTTCCCTTCTTCCCTACTTAGGTAGTCTTAACCGGGAGTCCAGTCATGCATTACCGATACGGGCAAGAGAAGGGGCAAATGTGAGTAAAAGGCTGGGCAGCTGCTTGCAGAGAACTGAAAGGTAAGTCCAGAGCGGGGCTCACTTTCTGGAACCTGCAGGGTCCAACATGGTGCTGCACTGGCAGAGCCTGCGAAGGGTGAAAAGTGGCCTGGTCAGCCCAGACCAGGAGGAACTAATAAAGAAAAAGAAGGATGGCTTCTAGTGCTTACCTGAAGAACAACCTACTCTTGTTTGGGGTGGAAATAGCTGGGTTTTTTCTGCTTTCTGTATGTACATTTGAGTATTTATTTACTCAAAGAACATTTATTGTTTGCCTGTACTTAGTTTCAGGCTAAGTGGGAGATATAAAGGCTAATAAGACATAGTCCTTGCCATCAAAGGGTCAAGTAAAAGAAAACACAAGCATCTATGGAAATAACTCTCATCTAATCCAGACACCTCAAAGTGGGGCAGCAAGAGTATCCTTTTCAGTGTAGGAAGAAATTATGAGAACTCCACTTATACTTATCTCCTATAAAAATAAATTATGCTTTAAATAGTTAATGTTCTGAATGACACTGGTGCCGTCACAGGATGCTTATGTCTTATGGTCATGTGTCATGAATCATTCCCTGGAAAGGTAGGTCCATAAAGTAGAAATTGATGATATGTTTACCCACCATATTATCTGGATTTTGCTCCACTGATCCTCACAACTGGATAAGCAGCTTAAGACACTACAGCAAAGAAATTTCAAAGTGAAAATTATATCAGTGATGCAAACACATAAAAAAATAAGAAAATAGCAGAGCTGACACTACTGCTTACACAAGCTCTTAGTAAATCCCATTGCCAGGTTAAAAAAAAATCTATAAGAACTCAAATCTGAACAGATGTTAGCTAAAATAAAATTAAAACTTATAGAAAAGTGTATCTGAAATATTAGCATGTGATATAATTTATCTCATTGTATCTTGAGATACTAGCTTATAAGAATAAATATTCTAATAATAAATTCTAATTATAAATAAGAAAAATTTATAAGCAAACAAACATATATTGGAAGTGTACGCTCAACTTTTTTTTAACTGTTAGAGGTGTGCAATGAAAAAGCTTAGTGACCATTGCTTTAATGTAATAAAAGCAAAATCCATAGTAGCTATCTGAAAAATCCTCTGGGAGAACAGAGTATAGGCAGTTCATTGTTCCTGGCAACCAGGGACATAGCACATATAGTTACAGCACATTATGAAGAATGAATGAAATGTCACCAGATGAAGAAGGAAGAAGGGGAGAAGATCATTTCAGGTTGATGGAACAGAATGAGTAGAGGCTCAGAGAGCATGTTCTAGAAAGGAGATCAGTAGGCAGGTCTAAGTCTCCTGGAATATACTGGTTTAGCCAGAAGGGTGGCAAGTAATACTGGAAAAGTAGATAATACCCAGATTTGAAGGGCTTAAATTCTGTGCTAAGCATTTAGACCATACACAATAAGCTATAGGGAGTCAATGGAATTAAGGAAGCGTCATGATCCAACTAGTAGTTTAGATGTCTCTGACAACACTTTCAGTGGTCAACTGGTCAGAAGAAGCAATAAGTGATAATATGGATACTATTTTAAAAATATCTATCATCTATCTGTCTACCTGAACCTGACAGCAGATAATAAGAGACTAGGTATACTAGAATTTAGCTTTCAGTTAAAATTATTAAATTAGTTCTTTTAAGAGTCATAACTATACTGGAATGCAGTCATGGCCTAGAGTCTGAAAGCTTACCTGTAAAGCAAGTTTCAGGGAAGAATATATAAAGGTATACTTTGCTTAAGATAATAGAAGAATGTAGCTTGCTAAGCACAAGATGTATAGCTTTGTTTTTCTCCACCTGCTCTTAAGATAATAACACTGACTCACAGTCGCAAGATATTCTGCAGAACTCTGTAAGCAAGAAAGACCACCTGGCCATAGCCACAAAGATTCTGGACAGGATGCTGTCAAAAGCTAAATGAATCAGTTGAAGAAAATTGCTGAAGCTTGCACAAGAATTGACAATCAACACAGGCCATGATCCTGAACCCCTTACTCTTAATCATTCATAATTTTTAGCCTTTAAAACTCCCTGATT
>CM053502.1:78410800-78452390 GCA_028627145.1 Eidolon dupreanum
ATCTCGGAGCAGTTCACGGCCATGTTCCGGCGCAAGGCCTTCCTGCACTGGTACACGGGCGAGGGCATGGATGAGATGGAGTTCACCGAGGCCGAGAGCAACATGAATGACCTGGTGTCCGAGTACCAGCAGTACCAGGATGCCACGGCCGACGAACAGGGGGAATTTGAGGAGGAGGAGGGTGAGGATGAGGCTTAAGTTCACAGGTCACAGGTTAGGGAAAATTGAGAAGGAAAGCAAGGGGGAGGGGGGCTTACTGGTGAAAATATCTTGGCAATTGATGGAAAGAAGCATGGTCTGCTCTAGATGTGTGCGCTGGTTCTCTAGGTGTGTGCGCTGGTTCTCTGGTGCTCTTCACTATTGCCTGTCATTTTTTTTTTCTTTTTGTAATACTGATGACATCACTGTAACATTTGAGGTATTTCTGAACTACTGTTGTTATGGCTAAAATTACATAAACGTTTGTGTCCTAATGGGCCTCTTTTCTGTTTCCTCTTTGTTGAGCGATTATCAATTTAAATGTAACTTACAGAACACATTATATAAAATTCTTCTTTTAGATAAAAGGATAGGTAAAAGCTCAAATGTATTTACTCCAGTGTGGTAAAATTGAACCAACCACAATCATACCCAATTTAAGGTGGGAAATCGAGCCAGATGTTAAAATGCCTTTAAGTAAATATTTTATTAGATGAAAGGATGCCTACCTGAAAGCACACTAAATGTATTTTCATGTAGAAATCCTACTATACCTCCACATCCTTTCAAAAACTTTTTTTGAATATTACTACATCCACATAGCACAAAATTCTAAAAGCTAGAGAGTGAAAAGTTTCTCTTCCATATAATTCAGACCTATGTAGATTCTCTTTTTTCTTTCTTCTCACACATCGTGGTACTAACACTGTTCTCTTGCTTCCTTTTTTTACTAAATAGCATATCTTTAAAATACAGAGAGCTTCTATCCTTTAAACGAATACATAGTATTCATATGTAGTTGTGCCGTATTTTTAACCAATTCCCTCCAATGGACATGTAGATTGTTTATATTTTTTCTTATAGTGTCACAATAAATAATTTTGTGCATATGACTGCATATATCAGAATAGCTATCCTATAAGTTTCTCTAAGTGGAATTTTCTATCAGAGGGTATATGATACTATGCCTTTTTAAGTAAATGAAATCGTCTATTCTTAGGAATAGCCACAGATTTATAAATTGTTAATATACTAAAATTCTTAAGCAAGTTTTCTTCTCATCAATCATGTTTATACAACATAAGAAACTATTTGTACATAAATTAATTACATTTGAACTTATATGAAAGTATAAATTCTGCATTATTGGAGAATTTTACTTTCAATAGGTAAGCCACAATAATTTTCACAGTTTATTGCATTCTTACCATGCAGAGCTGGAATTTGGGATTTGAACACAAGCCTGCCTCTAGACTTGAACTCAAGCCTGCCTCTAGACTTGAACTCAACCACTAAAGAAGCCATGGGATTTCAACAAGTGATTTTCAGTTAAGATCGTATACTTCTATGGGATAAATCATACTTTTACAAAATGAGGCCAATGTGCTGCCTTTATCTGGGCTAGTCAGTTTCCTATTTTGCAAAGTGAAATAAAGTATAAGTTATAAACAAATGTACAAAACTTATTTATGTACCACTATAGGAAGAAAAAATCAAGATAACTGTAGGTTTATGATTTTTCTATTTTTAGGCAAATTCAAAATTGTAAAAAAAATATTACTTAATATCATACCCTGTATTTATTTCTTTCTATTTGGTTCTACTCCTACTTAAGTGTTTTTAAAAAAGAAAAAGAAGAAGAAAGATGAGGGGGAGATACAGATTTCCCTATTAAAGAGGCTGTCCTATAGTTGAAAATAGTTTCAAAAAAAAAGTGAGCAGTGTCATTCTAAATAGTGTGAAAATAAGTTAATTGTACCAAGTGGCCCCCATAAATTGAAAAGAACAGTAGTTCACTTTACAAGTATTATCTATTTCACATATTATATATATTACATATAACGCAAGTTTTATATATATAGAAACTAGACCTAGTGCTGAGTAGGGGCAAACAGGTCAAGAGACAGTGGCTTCTCCCCCATTTTTCTATATTTAACAGTGAAATGGCAGGTGTCATTCCTGATGAACTGGTGTAAAGCTTCCAACAACTTAATTGAAGGGTAACATTGGTTTTAAATGACCTGAAGACTTGGATCAGCTGCCGGGGCCCCTTGGATTTATCCTTGACCATGCATTCCCCACAACCTGTCAGACGCATGATCGGTAACTTTGGAGAAGAAAGGGATTGCTGCCAGATGCCTCTTGGCATACTGTAAGTATCATGCTTCTCTCCCACCTGTGAGAAAAGGTTAGGCAGGCACTCAGCAGGCCAGCCTGCTAGCCTTTCAGCATACCCATGACTGCTGAAAGCACAGCTAGAGCTTACTTAAACATGATTAGAAGAGTGTGTGCCAGATAGATCAGTCACCAGATTCTCTGGGGCAAAGCTTTAAAAGTATATTTGCATAATACTAATATGCACATGAAACACACACTTAGGAAAACAGTTGAAAAGTAGGAAAATGCACAAACACCTAGGTTAAGACATACTTTTTGAAAATGAGTTTTCTTTGTTACATTATCTTTGTATGATGACAGGTGGTGGTGGTGGTGGTGGTGGTAGTGGAGGTGTTGGTTGTGTGTGCGTGTGTGTGCGTGCGTGTGAGTGTGTGTGTGTTTTCAACACTCTACAAAGGAAATGTTCTTTTCCCTAATGTGCCACAAGGAGGATATTGACTTTTGGGTAGCCACAGTACCCAAATTACAAGACCCACTGGGATGTGATACAGGATTCAGAAGCTGGGTTTAGGGAGGGAGCTGGAGTCACCTTGAGGTCATCCCAAAAGTCAGAGAAGAAACAAGAACCCTAATGTGCTCCAAATTTGCCTGCACCTCTGTCATCAGCCCCAGAAATGGTCTAAGACTATGTTAGATTTCTCATTTCACCACTAACAGTGTTAAATTAATAGAAATTTGAAATAAAAGTAACCTTTAGAGATCATCTAGCTTGACCTCCTTATTTTGTAACAAGGAGACTGAGGGTCAGAGACGTCTGTCTAAGATCACAAAACTCCTTCTGTAAAAATCAGATCTTGGACCCAGTGTTCTTTTCTCTACAGCTGTATATCTCAGGTCTTATTTTATACAAGGCCATATGAGGATCATGAAGACAGGAAAAAGAAATTTCCTGGTTTCAAAGAAAAACCCAAAAGTGTCTTTGTTCCACAACTCAATCTCCCTGTATGGGTTGGGCACAGATAAAGTGCCAAGCCTTCAGTCTCTAATGAGATCACTCTTAGACAGGTGATGCAGAATTTCCTGGCTCTAAAACACTACCTACACAACGTTCTGATGCAATCATGGGTGCAAGAGGAATATTCTATCAGGGATAGTTATGTGAAAATGAATAGGAAGTTAATAAAAACTCTTTGGAGTCTCATCTTTTACATACCGCCATTATAGTTAAAATGTGATTTGTATACTAGACAAAGCTACTTGACAACTATTATAATAATGATTTCTTTCCAATGTGTAAGAGATAGTCTACTGTGAGGTCATGCTTTCATAAGTGTGCCTCAAAGTTGAGCCATTCACTTTGAAAACAGACTCACTGTTAAGAAACTTTGTTTCTTAGAGGTGTTTTCCCCTAACTCCCCCACCCTTCATGCTTTTCTTAAGGCATACTTGCCAACAACTGCTCAGAGAAGCTTATCTTAGGGCAGTTTATAGCACTTAAAATGCTTCATAGTCATTTCTTTTTTTTCTTTTAACTGAGATATAATTCACATGCCATAAAATTCACCATTTAAAAAAGTACAAGTCAGTGGATTTTAGTATATTGACAGAGCTGTGCAATTATCACCACTACATAATTTCAGAACATTTTCATTACCCCCCAAAATTCCTGTACCCTTTGGCAATCCCTCCCCATTCAACTTTCCCTCCAACTCCTTTCTGTCTCTATAGATTTGCCTATTCTGAACATTTCATATAAATGGAATCATATAACATATGGTCTTTTGTGCTTGCCTTTTTATATTTAGCATAATGTTTTCAAGGGTTATCCATGTCGTAGCATGTCTCATATGTCATTCCCTTTTATGGATAAATAATATTCCATTGTAGGCATATACCACACTTTGTTTATCCATTCATTAATTGATGGGCATTTAGTTAGTTCCCACTTTTTAGTTATTAAGAATAAGGCTGCTATGAACATTCACATGCAAGTTTCTTGTGCATATATATGCTTTTATTTCTCTTGAATATATACCTAAGAGTAGAATTGCTGAGTAATGTGGTAATTCCATGTTCACAACCATTTTGACTTCTATCTAAGGATGTACATATTTTCAAATTTGCCCAGAAGGCCAAGATAGAATAGAAATCAGGCATTTTGTATTGAGGATTTTGTATTCGTGCACCTATACAGAGTCTTAAAATTGTAGAGTTTTAGAAATGAATGGGAGATCTAATAGGACCCCATTGGTTTACAAATGAGGAAATTAAGCCTCGTTGCTTAATTAGCAATGTTTTCAGGTCACTGTATCAGTTAAGGTTGATGTTTGACTGCTAGCAACAATGGCTTCAACTTATTTTTTCCTCTCACTTAGAAAAGTCTAGTGATACACAGTCCAGGCTGTGTAGCTCCACAATATCCTCTTTCTGCTCTACTTATTACCTCCATTGGCTTTCAACCTCAAGTTCTCCTCAGGCTGTAGAATGGCCGCTGCAGCTCTGGTCATGATATCTGAGTTCTAGGTAAGAAGATGGGAGGGAGGTTAAAAAGTCACCTTCCAGCTGAGTAAGCCCTTTTAAAGATCTATGTCAGTAGTTTTCCCAATGACTTTTGCTTGCATTTCATTGGCCACCCTTTTTTGCAGGCAAGGTTGAGCAAGGTAGTCTTTTAAATGGTTGCATTATTGCCCCAACAATTTAGAGATTCTGTTAGATTTGGTTTCTTATATAATTAGAGAGTGGCTCAGAAGTAACATTAACCCAGATCTCTTAACTACTTTTCCAGTAGAAATTTTTGTAGACATACATTTGAAAAGTGTTTCATGAGGGGAGCCCTCATTTTCTAAAATGGAGAGCTTAATGAAAGAAGATTTCTCTTTTATTTATGTATTTTTGAAATTTATTAAATTTATTTTCCAATTACAGTTGACAGTCGATATTATATATGCATTAGTTTGAGGTGTACAACATAATAACTAGACATTTATATAACTCGAAAGAAGATTTCTTGGTCTAAATTTCTGAATCAAAATATTTACTCTTACTTTTAGGCCTTTCTAACTTTTAGTCAACTGATGACAACACATATCCATGATTTCTAGGGGAATTCCTTTCAATGTCCAATAACGGAATATCCATGTCAGGTTGTGTTAAGCATGAATGTTTAGTGGTTAAAGCAATGGGATTTGTTTTTATGAATATATTCACTGTGACTTGCAAACCTGGTCACTGAGCGGAAAGAACCAAGACTACTTTGTTGAATTGTGTGGAAGGAGAGGGCACCAGGGTGCATATCAGGCATGAGCAGCTGTGGGACCACCTGAGTCACATGGAAGAAATTGTGGGACACATCTGCCCAGGAAGAAACTGATAGATGTCTGAGACTAATGTAAGTCAAAGGGCTAGAGGACCGGCCAGTGCCAGGAAATCTGTAGGATGCCCACATCCAGAAGTAGATGAAAATCTCAGAGGTCAGCTAAGAGGCACAAGCCTTTGGAGGTTAAGACAGGAAGATTTAAGCCTTAAGTAGGTCAGATCATTCGAAGATAGTGCTCCAAGGGACAAACTATACCTCAGTGAGCCAGAATCTGGAGAAGCAACTTTTCAGCTTCTGCTTTTTTTTAGATCTCTGGGTAGCTATGCATGATTTTAGGATCTCATTTATAGGAAAAGAGAAGGGAGCCAACATTTACCAAGTGCCTACTATGTGCTAGCAACGTTACTGTAGGGACTATCGTGGAGAGTGGAGAGAACTCTCAATTGTGTCATTTATTAACCTTGGGTGCTTTAACAAGTTGCTTCACCTCTCTAAATCACTCTATAAAATACAGTTCTTAATATCTTCTTGTACAGAGGATTAAATGACATTAAAGTATAATAATAGCCAGTATTTGTTAAACATGTGCTGTTTATTACACATTTATCTCATTTCATCCTCACAGGAATACTGTAGAGTTTGGGTGCTTTTAATTGTGTCCAAAATAAATTAAAAATTTGCTTACGAAAGGGGTAAAGTTGAAAAAGAATTGGCTCATTTAATTAAAAAATCCAGGGGCAGATCTTTCAGGTTCTATCATGGCTACATCTGGAGCCTCTAAATATGTTATCAGAATATTCTCCTTCTTTATTACTCTCTTGGCTCAGCCAGTATTCTTATGTTTTGGCTTCATTCTTTGGCAGGATCTCCCCACATAGTAGAAACTTTAGGTTCATACCACTCTTTTGCTAGAGACTTAGAGAAAAAAAAGAACCCCGACTAGCCAGACCTATGTCATGCGCCCATTCCTGAATTGGTCATGAGTCAATGGAAAAGGGACACTGACTAGTCTGGATCACGTGCCCTCCTGTAAGGAATAGTCACTCGACTGGCAGTCTCATCCTTTAGGGAAATGACAGTTACTGAAAGAACTCAGGTTAGATTAAGTAACTTGCCCCCAAATCATTTAGCTGTAAGTGGAGGACCTAGATATAAACTCCAGGGTTCTCTGACTCCAAATTATATGTGCAATATGACATCCAAAATGTGCAATATGACATCCAAAATAGTGATTATATCAAGTAAAAAGGGATATCTAGAGCAGCAGCTGCGGGCAAGGGACTGACTCAGAGATAGGCATATCTTCAGAGGCTCCATCTTGCCTACAGGTTCAAGGCACCTGACCACGTGGCCAACCCCTTTACCTCTCAATATTTTTTTATTACTTTCTGCATGAATCTTCTTCTCCAACTAAAAATATCGTACTTCCCCTTCTCCCACCTTCACCATCACATGTACCATTCTCCTTCCTTAGAATATCTTATTTCATTTCTCTTCCTAAAATATTTTTCAGCTCTTAAAGTCATGTTAAGTTTTCACTTTTCCTCAGAAAACCTTCTCTACTCTGCTTTATGTGGCACATTCTTTGCACAGTTGTTATAAGAAGAGCACAATCCTAGGAGCCAGACAATCTCAGTTCTGTTCCAGACATTTTCACTTCAGTTTTGTTCATTGGTTCTGTTTTTTTATTTGTTTTTTAACTCTGTTGGCTTATTTGTGTTTATGTTTTCAGTGGTTACTCTAGGATTTATAATATAAATCTAATATAAATTTGCCACCATCTGCTTTTAAATAATACTACCTCTCTTTATGTGTAGGGTAAGATCTTTACCAAAGTGTGCTTCCTTTTGCCTTCCTATCTTCTATGCTTTTGTAGCCATACTTTATTTTCACATATTTTGAAAACCCCTACTGTACATTGTTATTGTTTTTGCTTTAAACAGTTATCATTTTAAGAAATATAAACACATTTATAGACATCTTTACCAGTTCAGATCCTTTCATCTCTTTGGGTAGATCACATTTCCTTATGCCTGAGAAAATTTTCTTTAACATTTCTTGTACTGAAGATCTGCTGGCAACGAATCTCTCACTTTCGTTTAGCTGCAAAAGACTTTATTTTGACTCATTTTTCAAAGATATTTTTAGTGGATATAGAAATTTAGGTGGACAATTAGTTTCTTTCAGCTCTATAAATATGTCATTTTTTTTTGTCTCCTGACTTATGCTGTATAAAATGAGAAGTCACTGGTAATTATCAACTTTGCTTTCCAATATGTAATGCTTAATTTTTCTGCCTAGCTGATTTTAAGATGATCTTTTAATCACTATTTTCCAGCAGTTTTATTATGATGCACCTTGATATGGTTTCCTCTATGTTTATTCCATTTGAGATTCTTTGAGCTTCCTGAATCTGTGAGCTTATAGTTTTCATCAAATTCACAAATTTCCACCATGATTTATTCAAATATGTTTTTATCCTCCCACTTTATTCTGTGATTCCAATTACATGTATTTCAGACTTTTTGACTTGATCTCACAGTTTACCAATGATCTGTTCAGTCTTTTCTCTGTGTGCTTCAAAGTATTGACTGCTATAACTTCAACTCACTGATCTTTTCTGTAGTGTCTAATCTGCTGTTAATCTCATATAAGTATTTTTCATCTTAGATATTATGTTTTTAAATTTTAGAAGTTATATTTATGTCTTTAAAGTTTTTTCATTTCTCTCCTCTTTGTGTTCATGATTTCCTTTACCTTCTTAAATGAGTGCTTTCTCTGCTCATTTCAAGGTCTGTTTCTATTATTTGATTTTCATCATGGTTATGAGCCATATTTTCTTGCTTTGTAGCTTTTGTTTGGATATCAGACATTATGAGGTTTATATTATTGAGTACTTGGTTTTCTTGTGGTCCTTTAAATATCATTGGACTCTCTTCTGGCATACAATTACATTACTTGAAAACAGTTGGACCCTTTTGGAACTTGTTTTTAACCTTTAATAAGGCATCCAAAATAGACTTTGGCCTAGGGATAATTTAACCCCACTATTAAGGCAATGCCCATGCATCATAAGGTGTTTCCATTCTAGCTCATGTAGGCTATTGGGATTGTTTGGTCTAGTCTTTTACCTATTCTCAAGCAGTTTCTTATCTTGCATTTTAAAGTGAAGACTTGAGTGGACTGCTCTGCTGATCTCTGAGCTCTCTGTGAAGTTTTTTTCACTTCAGTATTCTGCTCTGTAATTCTAATTACTTGGTCTCTTGGAATTCTGATTTCTCTCTCCTCAGCTCAGTGAGATAGCAAGCTCTGTTTGGCTTTTTGCCCCTGCACTGCAGCCTGGAAACTGCCTCCAAATAGTAAGTTGGGGCAATTACATGCCAACTTCATTTGCTTCCCCGTTCTCAGAGGTCACTATCTCTCACTGCCTGATGTCCAATGTCCTGAGAACCATTGTTTCATATATTTTGCCCAGTTTTTTTAGTTGTTTTGGTCAGAAGGGTAAATTTAATTTCTGTTGCTCATCTTGGCCAGAAATAGAATTTTTCTCTTCATTTCTTTTGGTTAAAATATGTTTTCCTTCCTTCTATCTAATTCTCTTATGACAGTATCTATCTTGTTTATTTAGTTTGGACTTCATTTATGTTTTTTCTTTATTTTTACTTTTTTCTCAGTTCTTTCACTTATTTACAAATATTTTTCTCTAAAAATATCGTTTCAGAGTTTTTCTAATTTTAATGTACTTTTTCTTTCATATCTGTGATCCTTTGCTTAATTTTTTTTCTTTTTTTTAACTAATTTGAAATTTTAGGTTACAGTTTTCATTAGTTTGAATATGTTATCTTTCTGGCATATTTCATCATCTTGTAAAGACATTATTCTGCTCCTAATTCTTCCTGCTTTTATTCATAATTTTGCATGTGATTTGATCATGATCCTTTTCTATTGCACACTTTAAGTTTTCCTGTAGTTTTAAGAGTAAAAGCAAGGCCAGGATAGTTTTAAAAGCTGCATGTTTTCATAGCTTCTCCTTCTGTTGTTTTCAGGAAGTGATTTTTAAAAAGCAGCCTACTTTTTGGGATCTGCTTCAATGTTCCCTCCTTCTTTTTTACTGGGATCTTCTCTTTCCTTTGTTATTAATCCTACCCTCCATATTATGGAATCTGCTTCTGGTAATATTTCCTCACTGAAAGGCTTGTTCCAAAAGGGAATTTTGATTTTTTAGTTTGAGACTTCATAGGTTTAGTTTTTCAGTCTACTTTTTGGTATGGGGCATTGTGGCAAGGGGAAGATGGTTAAGAGAGATTCAAAACTATGGTCCCACTGTTAGGTAGCTAGTCAGACATGAGAGACAGGAAAACAAAGGCATAGAGGCCCAGTCTAGAGATGGCCCAAAGAACACCCTACTGGTAGAGAATTCTTCTTGCATCCCCAGAGACAAAGGACAAGAGGGCCATAATCTATAGCTGGTTTAATCTGGCTAAAGATGCCTGTGCAGAAGGTACTACCCTAATCTGCCCACAATCTAAGCTTCATTATATTGTCATTATAATACTATGTTTATGCTTGGAAGTTCATGAATCTAATTATAACAGACTGAATTCTGGGTAAGCGCATGTACACTAGGCAAAGGGTTATATAGCAGGTGTCAGTCAAAATGACCTCATGTGCCAATCAGCTAGGAGTGCCTTTGGAATCACCCACCATGGCCCAAATGTAATTCAGATATTTTCTCTTCTGGGTGGTGATAGCTCTCTTTGTCAAAAACATGTTCCTCCTTGAAGGGTGCTATCTTTCTAAAATATACTTTTAATAAATCTTTTCCAAATCTCACTGAACTGTGATTCTTCACTGTGTCAGTGAGGAAGAATTAAGGAAAAATGCTAATTACACTTCTGCATTGTTATTCCTACCCCTGCTATTGGGGCAACACCGAAGTTCAAATTGCCGCCAATGGTAACCACACCACCACTATCTTCCATATATCCCCAAATCCAGTCATTTCTAAAGTCATAGCTCCAATTAATGTAGGGAGGGGGCAAGAGAACTAAAATGTTAAATCAAGCTATATTCAAGACTGCAATATACTGGTCAGACCTGCAGCCAGACCAGGAGGAAACAAAGGAAGATTTCTGCTAGGAATGCTAACAAACCATTTCCCAATATTGTGAAGGGAAACAGAAAAACAGTCTTTCGGTGGCACCCTACACAAAGTAAAATGATTCTTTCTCTATGGCTAAAGTCACGTGGAAGCTATGGATCAAAAGCTGGGAACTGCCAGCAGGCCTTTCCCGTTACACCTTCTTACATTTTCACGCTACATACTCTTATTTTTTCTCACTGTATGCCCATATCATCAAATGAAATGGGTAAACAGTCTTTAAACTGTAATTCACAGAAACTAAAGAATGAGATATAGGCTGAATTCCCCATTCAGGATCCCTTTCAGTGTCTTTGCTCTGTCTCTCTCACTGTCCCCATCTCTCTCTATTGCCTCTGTCCCTCTGAGTCTCTCAAGCTCTCTCACTCTCTGCCTCTATGAAGAGTTACCCCTTCTCCAAAAATTTTTCTTTTGACTCTGACTTTGGCAGGTATTTGAATTCTTTCCTGCTCTCAGCCAAGAACCCTTCTCTGTCAGGGTGCAGGGCTTGAGTTCCCCTCCACTTAGGAAATTTGCTCTGTCCTATCTCACAATTGTCATGTTTCTATTTCATTATTTGTTTACTTTAACAAATATATATTGAGTACCTATGTTTGGCTGTGGGATAAAGGTATAATGGTCACTATAAAGAGGAGATATCTTCCAACAAAAAGATGAAGCAGACAACTCCAGAGACTATAATTGAATTTATTATACAGTAATTCACTTACGGGAAGATTGGACTGAAGCAGACAGACTGCCCAGCCCAGTTTTGCGCAAATTATTCTTTACTAAAGACTCCCATTATGGTACTGCTCTCATAACATAACTCAGGTGCTAATGATTGACAGGACAGAGGGACAAAGAATGCAGTAGTACCAGGGGCCATACCTTCTGGTGGTCTATACTATCACCAGTTTGATATTCATTTTGGTTATCATTCTGGCCATTACTAACAAATGTATTTGTGATTATATTTTAAGGGACACAGATAATCAACTAAAAGGCTTTGATATGCTTATTAAGGTCAGTGAGATTGGTCAAAATCACGGCACAATGGTGATAGTTTTTCACATCTGCATCTATACAACCTACTATGTGCATGACACTGTGCTAAGAATACAAATAAGACTAAACATACTCTAGCTTTCAAGGAATTTCCAAGTCAGTGGGGGAGACAAGTATAAGCACAACTAAGTACAACCAGGTTGTGACAAATGCTGTGAAGTGCTATGGAAACACAGAGAAGATATCAACTAATTCTCATTGGTTTGAAATCAGGGCAATTTTCGTAGAGAAGTAACGTTTATATCCCCCCAAACTAGAAAGTTTAATGAGATTTACATAATAAGGAGAATCAGAGTTCTTTTGGAGGGTAGACTGATTGATTTAAACAATAGCACTCAAAAACAGCCAAGATATGTTATCAAAGAAAATGCAGCTAGATAATTAGTGCTATTTCCTTTATAGAGCTGCATGCTTATCATCATTATTATTAGCCTGGCTTCCTTTTTCTTTTATTTATTTTCCTCTTTCCTAGCAATTTTGACAGTCTCTTGGAGGAAGACAGTATGGCTGTTGCTTGGTATAGATCCTATCTCTTTTTCTTTGCAAGAGAAGTACCAGATTATAGCCATCCACTCTTTTGCTGAAAGAGGAGTCCTGTACTGACATCATTTCTGCATTCTTAACCATGTTCATCCTCAGCCCTGCACCACCCCATCACCTTGGTAGGCTCACAGTCTGGCTCCTAGGCTGGCATTTCACATAATCATGCCCTTTTGTTTGGATATTCTCATAAAAAGTCAAAGGGTTGATGTGTGTGCTGCCACAGGAAGAGGACAGGCTGCCATCTACCCAGCTTTTACCCAGAGCAGTCTTTGTGGGTAGATCTTCATTATACAGTACCAATGTGTGTGTCTTGCTTCTATTCATAAGAATGGTGGGAGGGTACTCTTGTTGTTGTTGTTGATGGTGGTGGTGGTGGTGGTGGTGGTGGTGGTGGTGTGTGTGTGTGTGTGTTGAATTCTGTATTCAATTATGCAAAGGTTCAGTTAGAAATTTAAAGAAGACATAGAAGATGTGGTTATCATTTGGAACTTGCAGTCTTTCCTCAGTCTATGTTGCTCTGTCTTCCTATAGAACCAGAAGCTCAGAAGTAACTAATCTCCAAGGCCAGGAGCTGGGAGGGTATGAGATAAAGAAAGCCTTATCCTGTATGAGCCTCAATAATGGCCATCCAGCAGGGGGAGCCTGCTAAGGGTAAGCACAGCCTGAAGTTGATAATGGAAAGAGAAGAAAGAGGAAGGGAATTCTGAGTCCAGAAGAGAAGAGATTAGAGCCCTCCCAGTTGCTCCTAACCCCTGCCCTTCCTAGTGCCTTGTCATCCCTATCCCAGCTTGTTTAGCTCACACTGAGACCCTGAGGCAAGTCACTGCAGGAGGCCATTGCTTTTGACCTCTAGGGGTTACTGATCCCCCTCCCCCAATTCTTCATCCAGGTGAGGAAATTCCTTTTGCAAGACACCTTCTGTAAGATGAGGTTAGAAACTTTCTTGAAGAAAATAGAAATTCTAAAGATTCTTGTCCTGATTCTAGGGTCATAGATCGTCTCTGCAGGCACAGCTTATGGGGCAACCTCCCACTTCCTCTTCTTTACTTCAACCCTGAGTTGGGCATCAAGCAACACACTCAGTCATTTAGACCACAGTGGATCTAGGATGAAACCCTCAGTCCCCCTAGGTGCCAGTTTCCTTTTTTCTCTCACCCCAGGCATGACCCAAGGTTGGACCTCTGATATCAGGCTGCTCCGGGGGTTCCATTTTGTTCCCTCAATTATCCCTGGGCCACTGGTGATGAAGACACTTCCCCTTTGGATAGTCAGCATTTATCTTTGGGGCGTCAAGACTTCTGGAACAAATCTTTCAGTTTCTTTTATCCAAGAGGTCTCTATGGCTATGGCCTGGCATTCCTCCCTCATTTCTGTCCCACTTCTGGTCTTGTACAGCCTTACTTGCACGCAGCTGATTGTGTTACTTACATCCTTCATTGAGGTCCCTCTGTTTGTCCCAGTGGCACAGGCTAGAGTTTGGGACTGATTATGCTAGAGGTTTTGGAGAATCAATAGGAGCACCTTGGCTCCTGGAAATTCACCTGTCCCATAATCATATTCTTTGCCATAATCATATTCATTTTATGTGCTAATTTTCTTAACTCATTTTAAAACCATTCACTGAGTCTCTAGCTCCTTCTCAGTGGTTTCTCAAGCTCATATGTCCAGCAATGAATGAAAAAAGCTCTTTTGCTAAAGGTTCTGCCCAACACCTAAAGCATCAAACAGCTCTGCCACTGGGGCCCAAAATAACAAGTAGGCATTATTCCATTTACAAGCTGTGTGACTTGGATAAGTTACTCAACTTCCCTGGGCTTTAGTTTCTGCATCTATAAAATGGGAAAGATCATTATGCCTACTCCGTAAGGTTAAATACAAATGAAGCACTTAGAACTGCACCTGATACATAGTAGTACTTGATATTACTATCAAGTGTCATTGTTACTGCTGATTTGTTAAGGGTGATGCAGAATTATCACCTCTGAAATGGAGTGCCTTTCTAGGCAAGCATCCTGCCCATCTTTCCTCTGGAGGCATGACTGGTACCTAGGCCAGAGAACAGGCAGATGGTGACACCACATGATAACTGAGGCAAAAGAGGGAAGGGGGTGTGTGGACACAGGAGTCTCACTTCTTGGCACTGTCAAAGTATAAGTTTGAATCATGAAATTGATAGGGTTTGGGGAGAAAGCTGTAAATTTCTGTTAGTGTGACCCCACTTCTAGCCTCAAGCAGAGGAGGACAGGGGAAATGTGGTTTCTGAGGTCTTCCAGCTCTTCGCTTCTCCCAGATTCTCCTGATGACTCATCACATAGTCAGAGCATCTGTGTCTAGACCTGCTCCTCAAACTTTAAATTGACTGCTCCTTACCTAGGGATCTTGTTAAAAGCGGATTCTGAGTCAGGGTGGAGTAGGGATGACGGCATGGGTGGGGTAGGAACTGGAAATTCTATGTTTCTAACAAGCTCCTAGGGGTTGCTGCTGCTGTCTGATCATCTTGTGAGTAGCTAGCTGGGCTCAGACAGTTGTCAGTAGGGTCTTAGCTCTGGAGATCCCAGAATTAATCTTTCGCTTGCAATATTAGCATATTGAAAACAAAATTTAAAAAGCTGCAGTAGGGCCTGTAACATCTGTGTCACATTCCCCACCCCCATCTGTCTGGAGAGTTTCATAATTTTTACTTTTTGCTGCAAGCTCACTAAGCCTATTAAAAACAATTTTTTTTCTTTCCTTTTTTCACTGACCATTCATTCAACAGATATTTTTTGAACACCTACCATGTAAGAGACACTGTGTACAAAGAAAAATTCCAGCCTATGCTTTGTACTGCAGCCAAAGGAAGTATCAGAAATGAAAACCTGATTTTTACAATGTTCTCGTTTCCTCAAAATACGAAGTGCAAGTGCCCTAAGTAGACTTATCCCCTCATCCACAGCTCACCCAACCTCAAGCCCTCCCCACAAGTGCCCGCTGACCAGCCTGTGAGCTTGGCTCCTTCTCTCTCTGTTCCTCTTCCTATAAACATTCTTCTCACCACTGTCATCGATCACACATTACTCTCTCACTGCCTTCAGGATATAGCTCACCGCCACCCCTTTCAGAAAGCCTTCAGAGCACACAAGTGAAGTTCCTGTGCCCCCTTGGTTCTGACCATTTTATACTGAAATCCTGGTTCTCTCTCTGCTAAACTTTAAGTTTCTCAATTGTAGAGAAATAATCTCAGTCATTTCCCCATCATCCAATTTTTGCTGACCTGCAGTTTGGTTTAAGTACTATACCACCTGGCAGGAACTCCTGCCTGCAGATTTTCTCATTTGAGATGCCAATGGGCTGTGACCTGCATCCAAGTCATTAGCTTTGGCCTCCTAGCAGCTGGCAAAGGGCTGGGTTAGAGACCGCTGGGGAATGAGAAATGTTCCAGGGTAAATGTGCATCATCCATGGTATGTAACATTTTACAGCCCAGCTGTCGAGACAGACTCAATAAAAACCCTGTCAGTCTTGTCTACCACTACCATGTTGCACTGAGAAACAGAGTTGGCCAGGAATTTTAGATCTGCTCCCACCCTGGAAATCTCTCAGCTTTTTATATAATGAGATGAAAAGGGAAACCAAACTTTTTGTAGCTTCTGAAACTAGTTCTATCTTGTTTCATCTAATGTTTGGAATGGCTATTCTTTCCTAATTGGACAGCTTTTATAACCATTTTACTTTTATATCATTAGATTTCTATAAATCCATTCTCCTTTTACGAGAAGAGGTTTTGGAAAATATTTGATTTTCTTGCTCTTCTCTTGAAATCACAACCCCCATTCAAAAACCACACAAACACATCACCACCACCACTACCACCACCAACACAAAATAGACGTTAAAACTCAATTAGGCAAATAACCCATCTTTATTGTAGGAAGAAATACACATATAAGTAAAAAGATCATTTCACTTAGTCCCACCATACATAGGTAACCAGTTCACACCTACTGCATATCTTTCCAGATTTATTGCTGTGCACATACACATGTATAAATATTTTTAGAAAACTGTGATCATACTATGAATATCATCTATAATTATATCTTGGTGTCAATTTAGATCTATATTTTATTTTGTCCATATAGATCTGTATTATTTATCTGTATCATTAAGACTGCATAACCTTCTGCTGTATAGATGTACCAAAATTTATTTAATTCTTTCACTAGACATTTTTGTCTCACTAATATTTAGACATTGTAAACAATGCCAAAACAACATCTTTGTACCCTTACCTCTGATGTAATTAATTCCTTAGGATGAAGTCCTAGATATGAAATAGCAAGGTCTGAGAGATTATTAGCATTTTAAGGCTTTATGTCTTTAAAATGTATCTGTTACATCTTTCCATACAAATTCCTCTAAGTTGCCAGTGGCCAGTCTACAGCTTTCAACACAGACGAAGCCAGCCAGGAAGCCCCAAACAACACTCCTGCCCACTCTGTCCACCTTTAGGTAGCTGAGCATCTGAGACATGACCTGGAATTCGAATAGTCCCCAGGCACCACAGGGGCAGTCTGGAATATCCTTTTCCAGAAAATGATATTTTCACCAGAAATCCAGATGGGGACAATCCTTCTGCCAAATGTGAGAATCTGTTTTGGTTCAAGGGCTATTTTAGTTTTTAACTTCTGTCAAATTTTATCTTCCCTGGTTTCAAGTTTTGCTATGGAATCCAATTCTTCTTCCCTATAATCTCTTAAATTATCTTCCTTTTCCGCAACTTTAGGCATAATCTCTGTTTCTATTATCATTTCGAATGCTAGAAAAAAGAACTTGTGGTCTGGAACTGTAACGTCCCAATTATCTGATTATGTACAAGCCTGATGACGTCCCAATATCTCCAATCTATAGTCTGATGCTCCTTACTGCAACGTGCCTGTGACATCTGGCACACGTTTGGAGCCGCCGAAACAGCCACAAACCCTGCAGGAATGAGCACGAGACTTGAGCTGAAGGCACACGGATTCCTCTGTTTCCGAGGGAGAATCCTCAGAAGGTGGCTCACATGAGTTAAAGTCATTGTTCCTGGGTAGCTGATTTCTGAAAACTCGGAGGCCGGCGCAGCTGGGTGGCCCGGGGTAGCAGCAGAGGGCGAGGCCGCGTGGACCAGGTTAGCGTGGTGCGGCAGCGGCACGTACACCTGCAGCTCCTGCAGTACGCAGGCCAGTGGGCGGCCGCACAGCGCGCAGACAGCAGCCCCTGGCAGCCCCGCCGCGCCAAGCGACTGCGCCGCCTGGCACCCTCCCGCCCGCCGAGGAACTGCTGGCGAGGAACTGCCGGTTGCGCAGCCTCCCCGCTGGCGTCTGCTCGGCGAAGCTCAGGTTTGCAGATCCGCCCCGGCGGCCTCTGTGGGGCGCGGGAGAAGTGCCTGCGGGGCCGTGAGCGCGGTGGGACAGCTGCCCGAGGCCCGGCTGGAAGGCGGGAATCCCAAAGACATTTTTCTATCTTGTAAAAGAGAATCAGCAAAAATGTAACATATCAGGGTCCGAAGCCATCAGCTTTGAGGGGCAAACTTGTAAATTTCCATGAAACCATCCTTTTAGGGTTATGGCTACGAAGGGCTATGTATGTTGTAGTGATGGAGAGGAGGGGGGAAAGGAGGCTATTAATTCTGCTTTTGATATTTTGGAATTGCATTGCTTTTGTAATTCAGATGCCTGAAATTATATATATATATATATATATATATATATATATATATATATATATATATATACACACACACACACACACACACACACACACACACATACACACACACACACATACATATATATATACACACACACATATATATAATTATATACATATATTATATATATATTGATTCCACTGGAAATGATGTCAGTTCTTTAGTATTTCCAAACATACTTGACTTTGTTTCATTCACTGACCCATCATCTATTTTGATCAGCTCTTCACTCCCTCCTGGTTAGAGCAATGGTAAATTAGAAGAGGATTCTGATTATAAACAAGGTGGTAACATGGTATTAGGGTGATGGCTTGCAACAGATAATCTGGTGATGATGGAAAATACAGTCAAACTGGAATCAGAGAGATTACAGGCATATATCACTTTACTGAGCTTTGCCTTAGTGCACTTTGTAGATATTGCTTTTCATCAGCATTGAGGCAAGACCCACCACCAGCAAAAGGATTATGACTCACTCAGGTGATGGTTAACATTTTTTAACAATAAAGTATTTTTTACAGTATGTACATTGGTTTTAGACATAATGCTATTTATTGCACACTTAATAGGCTATTGTATCACCAAGCAAACAAAGAAAAAGAAAAAGCCTCTGGCTTAGTGTCTGAGTTATGGGGTAGTGTCATAATGGGCTTGAGGACCCTAAAGCTGATTGGAATAAGGGCCAGGGTCAAGGTCAAGCCATCAGGCAGGCTGCAAAAAAGACAGTGCAGCATATGGGGCAGAAGTTAGCAGGAGTCTTCAGGCACTAATCATACCTGAGTCTTCTGTAGTGGCTGAGGTCCAGCTTGCCAACCTCAATGCCAGCCGTAGAAGTTATGTTAGGAACACCAGTACTCTACTTGAGCAACTCTGGAGTTGTTGTGGTGGCACCTAGGTTCTTAAAATTTGATCTAGACCTTCTTTGGTGTGTATGTGTATACACAAAGTTGTGGTTTTACTTCACTTCTCTCCTTATACTTCCTTTTAAATTTACCACATATTTATCATTTCTAGTGTTCTTCATTGTTTTGTATATACAGTTATGTGCCACATAAAAACATTTTGGTCAATGATCGATCACATTATACAACATTGGTCCTATAAGATTATAATAGAGCTGAAAAATTCCTATTGCCTAATGACATCATAGCCATTGTAATATTGTAGCACAGCACATTATGTGTGTATTGGTGGAAATATTGGTGTAAATAAGCTTACTGCACTGCCAGTCATGTAAAAGTATAGCACATAATTATGTATAGTATATAACACTTGATAACAATAATAAATGACCGTATTACTGGTTTGTGTTTACTATACTATTCTATTTATCATCATCTTAGAGTGTACTCTTTCTACTCTTTCTACTTAAAGGTTTACTGTAAAATAATATACCTACAACAGCCTCATACATTAAACCCACAGCAGCCTCATACGTCTCCTGTTTACCTCGTTTCTTGATTGCATAATTTTCCCTTTTGCTTGACTTAATTCCATGTTGTTTTGTCCAGTCATATGCTGTATAGGTTTGTGGCCTAAGAACAATAGGCTACACCACATCACCTAGGTGTGTAGTAGTCTGTACCATCTAGGTTTGTATAAGTGCACGCTACGATGTTAGCACAATGACAAAATCACCTAATGATGAATTTCTCGGAATGTATCCCATCATTAAAGGACTGTATCTAAGTTTTACCCTGGTTTTATTTTTCTTTAGCCTAAAGAATTTACTTTAACACTTCTTATCATGTAGGTATGCTGTTGATATTTTCAGTTTTGTTTATCTTGAAATGTCTTTATTTCACTTTTATTTTTGAAGAATATTTTTACTGAATATAGAATTCTAGGATTCTAGATAAAAATCAGAGTTATTTTATATTAGTTTCAGGTTTGTAGCATAGTAGTAAGGCATGTAATTTACAAAGTGATCCCCCTGATTAGTCTAATACCCACCTAGCACTATACGTGGTTATTACAATATTATTGACTATATTTCCTATGCTGTAGTTTACAACCCCATAATTATTTTGTAACTACCAATTTGCACACCTTCACACCTTCACTGTTTCCACCCAGCCCCCAAACACCCTTTTATTCAGAAACTATCATTTTGTTCTCTGTATCTATGAGTTTTTTCCTGTTTTGTTTACTTTGTTCTTTAGATTCCACATATAAGTGAGATCATATGGTATTTGTCTTTCTCTGTTTGACTTATTTTACATAGCATAATGCCTTCTAGGTCCATCCATGTTATTGCAAATAGTAAGATTTCATTCTTTTCTTATGGCCAAGTAACATTCCATTGTAATATGTACCATCTCTTCTTTATCCAACTGTCTATTGATGAGCACTTTGGTTACCTTGGCAATTGTAAATAACACTGCCGTGAACATAGGGTTGCATACATCTTTTTAAATTAGTGTTTTGGATTTCTTTAGATAAATACCCAGAAGTGGAATTTCTGGGTTATAAGATTGTTCTATTTTTAATTTTTTGAGGAAACTTTAAACTGTTCCACAGTGGCTGTACCAATTTGCAGTCCCACAAACAGTGCATGAGTGTTCTCTTTTCTCCACATCCTCACCAACACTTATTTATTAATTTATTGATGATGATAGTCATTCTGAAAGATGTGAGATGATATCTCATTGTGATTTTAATTTGCATTTCTCAGATGGTTAGTGACGTTGAGCAGCTTTTCATATGTCTATTGGCCATCTGTATGTATTCTTTGGAGAAATGTCAGTTCAGGTCCTCTACCCATTTTTTAATTGGATTGTTTGTTTTCCTGGTGTTGAGTTGTATGAGTTCTTTTTGAATAAGTTTCGAATATTAACCCCTATCAGATGTATCATTGGTGAATATCTTCTTCCATTCAAAAGTTTGTCTTTCTGTTTTGTTGATAGTTTCCTTTGCTAAAAGGAAAAAGGAAAAAAACTAAAAAGTGCAACAACTTTTTAGTTTGATGTAGTCCCATTTGCCCATTTGTTTATTTTTTGTTTGTTTGTTTCCCTTGGCCAAGAAGATATGTCAGAAAAACTATTACTAAGAGCAATGTCAGAGTGTTTACTGCCTATGTTTTATTCTAGGAGTTTTATGGTTTCAGGCATTACATTTAAGTCTTTAATCCATTTTGAGTTTATTCTTGCATATAGTGTAAGAAGGTGTTTCCTTTTTTGCATATATCTGTCCAGTTTTCCCAATACCATTTATTAAATAAACTGTCTTCACCCCATTGTATATTTATGCCTCTTTTGTCATGGATTAAATAATGAAGGTGTGGATTTACTTCTGGGCTTGCTATTCTGTTCCATGGATCTATGTGTCTGTTTTTATGTCAGTACCATGCTGTTTTGATTACTATAGCCTTGTAGTATAGTTTGGTATCAGGTAGTGTAATACCTCCACCTGTGTTCTTCTTGCTCAGGATTGCCTTGGCTATTCAGGGTCTTTTATGGTTCCATATAAATTTTAGGATTATTTGTTCCAGTTCTGTGGAAAATGCCAATAGTATCAGATATTGCATTGCATCTATAGATTGCTTTGGGTAGTATGGACATTTTAATGATGCTAATATTTCCTATTCATGAGCATGATATGTGCTCATTTATTTAAATCTTCTTCAATTTTTAGCTTCAATGTCTTATAATTTTCTGAGTACAGTTCTTTTACCTCCATGATCAAATTTATTTGTAAGTATTTTATCTTTTGATGCAATTGTAAATGGGATTATTTTCTCAATTTCTTTTTATGATAGTTCATTATTAGTATATAGAAATGCAGCCAACTTCTGAATATGAATTCTGTGTTGTACTAATTTACTAAATTCATTTATCAGTGGAATCTTTGGGGTTCTCTCTATATAGCATCATGCTATCTACAAATAATGACAGTTTTACTTCTTCCATTCCAATTTGAATTCCTTTTACTTCTTTTTGTCTGATTGCTATTGAATAAAAGTGCTGAAAGTAGACATTTTTGCCTTATTCCTGTTCTTAAGGAAATTGGTTTTTGCTTTTCCCCATTGTGGGTTTATCATATATGGCCTTTATTATGTTGAGGTATGTTCTCTCTATTCCCACTTTGCTGAGAGTTTTTATAATAAATGAATATTGAATTTTGTCAAATGCTTTTTCTGAATCTATTGATATGATCATATGATTTTTTTTCAATTTATTTATGTGGTGTATCACAGCAATTGAATTGCAAATATTAAACCAAGCTTGCATACCAGGAATAAATCCAATTTGATCATGGTGTATGATCTTCTTAATGTATTGCTGCATTTGTTTTCTAATAGTTTGTTGAGAATTTTTGCATCTATGTTCATCAGGAATATTGGCCTATAATTTTCTTTTTGTTTATGTATTTGATTTCAGAATCATGGTAAAATGAGCTTGGGAGCCTTCTCTCCTTTTGAATATTTTGGAGTAGTTTGAGAATAGGTGTTAATTCTTCTTGAATGTTTTGTAAAATTCACCTGTGAAGCCGTCTGGTCTAGGACTTTTGTTTGTTGGAAGTTTTTTGGTTACTGATTCAATTTCATTAGTACTAATTGGTCTCTTAAGATTTTCTGTTTCTTCTTGATTCAGTCTTGGAAGATAGCACATTTTTAGAAATTTATCAGTTTCTTCCAGATTGCCCAATTTGTTGATATATAATTGCTTGCAGAATTTAAATATATAAATTCTACATATATATAACTTATGTATATAAATTCTTTGTATTTCTATGGTGTCAGTTGTCACTTCTCTTTTATTCCCGATTTTATTTATTTGGGTTCTCTCTTTTTCTTGATGAATCTGGTTAATCATTATTGTTTATCAATATAGTTTATATTTTCAAAGAACTCTCTTGGTTTCACTGATGTTCTGTATTGTTTTTTTTAAACTGTGTTTTGTTTATTTCTGCTCAGATCTTTATTATTTCCTTCTACTTATTTTGGGTTTTGTTCGCTATTCTTTTTATAGTTCCTTTAAATGCAAGGTTAGATTATTTATTTGAGATTTTTCTTGTTTCTTGAGGAAGGCCTGTATTGCTCAGGACTGCTTTTGCTGTGTACCACAGATTTGAGGTCATTGTGTTTTCATTTTCATTTGTCTCAATGTTTCTTTTGATTTTTTTCCTAGATCTCATTGTTAACCCATTCATAATTTAGTAGCATGTTATTTAGCCTCCATGTGTTTGTGTGTTTTTTAAGTTTTTTTTCTTGTAATTGATTTCTAGTTTCATACAACTGTGGTTGGAGAAGATGCTTGATATGATTTAATCTTCTTAACTTTATTGAGACTTGTTTTGTGCATAATATATAGTCTATCTTGGAAAATGTTCCATGTGCAGTTAAAAAAAAAAACATATATTCTACTGTGTTGGGGTAAAATACTCTAAAAATATCAATTAAATCAACCCGATCTAGTGTGGCATTTAAGGCCGCTATTTCCTTGTTAATTTTATGTCTGGAAGATCTGCCCATTGGTGTCAATGGGATGTTAAAGTCCCCTCATATGATTGTATTATTGACAATCTCTCTCTTTATGCCAATCAATATTTGCTTTATATATTTAAGTGCTACTGTGTTGGGTGCATAAGTATGTATAAGGATTATATCTTCCTGTTGGATTGATCCCTTTATCATTACAAAATATTCTTCTTTGTTATTGTAATCTTTGTTTTAAAGTCTATTTTGTCTAATATAAGTATTGGTTCTCCAGTTGTTTTTTGTTTCATTTGCATGAAATATCTTTTTTGTACCTTAACTTTCAGTCTGTGTGTGTCTTTTTATCTGAAGGTAGTCTCTTGAAGACAACATATGTATGGATCTTCTTTTTTTATACATTCAACTACCCTATGTCCTTTGATTGATGCATTTAATTTATGTTTAAAGTGATTATTTATAGGTGCATAGTTATTTTCATTTTATTATTCACATTTATGTTCTGCCCCTCCTCCTCCTCCTCCTCCTCCTTCTTCTTCTTCTTCTTCTTCTTCTTCTTCTTCTTCTTCTTCTTCTTCTTCTTCTTCTTCTTCTTCTAGAAGTCTCTTTAAAATTATTTGTAATACTGACTTGGTGGTAATGAATTCCTTTAGCTTTTCCTTTTCTAGGAAGTTCTTTATCTCACCTTCAATTTTAAATGATAGCTTTGCTGGTAGAGTAGTCTTGGTTGTAGGTCCTTGCTTTTTATCACTGAATATTTTGTGCCAATCACTTCTGGCCTGCAAAATTTCTGGTGAGATATCAGCTGACAATCTTATTGAAGCTCCTTTGTAAGTAACTAGCTGCCTTTCTCTTGCTGCCTTTAGGAATCTCTCTTTGTTTTTAACCTTCGTCATTTTAATTATGATATGTCTCAATGTGGGCTTCTTTGGGTTCATCTTCTTTGGGGTTCTCTGTGCTTCCTGGACTTGTATATCTCTTTTCTTCACTATGTTAGAAAAGTTTTCAGTCGCTATTTCCACAAACAGGTTCTCAATCCCTTGTTCTCTCTCTTCTTGATGCAAATGTTGTTATACCTGATATTGTTCCAGAGGTCTCTTATTCTCTTATTCTTTTTTCTTTTTGCTGTTTGGATTGGATATTTTCCAAATTGCTTATTTGAACTTCTGTTTCATTGAATCTGCTATTGATTCCTTCTAGTGTAGTCTTCATTTTGGTTATTGTATTCTTTATTTCTGACTAGTTCTTTTTTATGGTTTCTATGTCTTTTTTATGCTTAGTACCTCTTTGTTGAAGTTTTCACTAAGTACCTTGAGCATCCTTGTAACCAGTGTTTGAACTCTATGTGGTAGGTTTCTTGCCTCTATTTCATGTTCTTTTTTTTTTTCTTTTTTTAGTTTTCTTCTGTTCTTTCATTTGGGAATATTGCTTTTTCGCCTCACTTTTGCTGCATCTCTGTATTCATTGCTATATATTAGGTAGATCTACTATATCTTCCAGACTTGGCTGGGTGGCCTCATGTAGTAGTGCCCTGTGTGATCTAGTGGCACAGTCTACCTGATCACCTGCACAGGGTATTCCAAGATTATCCCTTGTGTGTGCCCTTCTGTTGTTGTCGAGCCTTAATTGCTATTGACACAATAGTGGGTGCAATTGACTCTCAGACTGACCATTTTTTAGGCTTGGCTATGCTCATAGGGTATGAGCTGCTGTGTCAGGGCTGACCCCTTGAAGTGGCATTCACTTGTGTGCTTGTTGAGAGTATCCTTTGCATATGCCATTTGTGGGCTAATTAGGTAGTGCTCTGTTGTTGTCTGAAGCCAGCCTCCGGGTATGTTGGCTCTGAGACTTCTGGGGAGGAGCTCCCATTGCAGACCAAAGTCAGCTTCTGCCCATGACTTCCTGGGGCTACCTGGTAGGAGCTACAAAGCTATCAGAGGTTGGTTGCTACATTTGCTGGACCTGGAGGCTTGTAGGAGAAGCCACCCTGTGAACTGTGGCTGGCTGCCACTAGTACCAGACCTGGCATAGCTCAGCAAAAGACACATGACACCCCAATACCTAAGACTGACTGCCAGCTGCCCATAAGGCTCAACAGCTGAAAGAGCCTTGGGCAGAATGTAAGTTGGGTGAGACAGTGTCCAGGGAGTCACCAGGGTGGGACAAGTGGTGTTCACCAGGTTAATGCAGTTTCAGGTTTGGTGCCAGAACTGAGCCTGGAGCCACTCCACAAAATATCAAGAACACACCGAGGCCAGACACTGCTCGCTTCAGGCTCATAGATCCTGTGGTTTGTCCAAGAAAGACTGCAGCTCTGGCCAGGGCAGGTTGTCTGCCACTGAAAGTGTTTTTAGTGGTAAGCAAGCCAAAGCCTGCTATTTGCTACTGGAAGTGCTTCCACTTGTGTGTGAGTCAGGCCTAGGTTGTTTTATTTCAGCACTTTCTAGATATTATTCTGTTGTCTCCTGGCTTGCACCATGATTGAAAATTAGCAGAATTTATATCTTTCCCTTACATGAAACTTGTCTTTTTCTCTGGCTTCTCTGAATATTTTATTTGTCACTGATTTTCACCAATTTGATTATGTTGTGCCTTGCTATAGTTTTCTTTGTATTTATTTTGCTGAATTTTGTTGAGATTTTTGAATCTATGAATTGACATTTCTCATCAAAACTGGAAAAACTTTCGGTCATTACATTTTCAAAAAATTTTTGTCCCCACTTCTTTCTACTCTTTTCCTAGAATTCGAATATGTATACTTAATATTGTCTCCCAGGGAACTGAGGCTGTATTCATTTTTTGAGCCTCTTTTTACTGTGCCTCAATTTGAAAGTTTCTATTGCCATGTCTTTCAACTCACTGTATTTTTTTATTGATCATTTCTGTATTAAGCTCATCCAGTAAAACTTTCATTTCAGATATTATATTTTCAGCTAGAAAATTTTCATTTATTTATTTTTTAAATTGAGATATAATGCTTATACCATAAAATTCATCATCTTTATACTTACCATCCTTTTCATCATTGCATTCATGTTTTCCTTTAAACCCTTTAATATAGTCATAACAGCTGTTTTAAAATCATTGTTTGATACATTTTTTAATGTCATTTATGGGTATCTTTCTATTGCCTTAATTTTTCTCCTAATTATGGGTCACATTTTTCTACTCCTTTGTCTATCTAGTATGTTTTCATTGAATGTAACATTGCAAATGTTTCAGTTTGAAGCATTTGAATTTTGTTATCTTATTTTAAAGACAACAAGAGCTCTGTTCTTACAAGTAGTTAATTTACTTATAGGTCAGTATGGTCCTTCTAAGTCTTATTTTAAAGCTCTGTTGGGTGGATCTACACTAGCCTTTATCCTAGTGTTATTTAAGTTCTGTTCCTAAGGTGTGACTTTTCTGGGATTTCTATTGAATGTCCTCAGTGTTTACTGAAATATCTTCATGTGCCTGGTCAGAACACAAATGTCTCCCATCCTGTGCAACCTATAATTAATTACTCAGTAGTTGCTCTTTTCCCTGTTACTTGTTCTTTACATGGCCTTGAAGAATCTCACTTAACCATCACAACCTAGCATTCAGACTAAACCTCCAAGGTATTATGCAGATTTATGAGGGTTTTTTTTCTTATATTTGAAAATTCAACTTCTCTCAGTGTTACACACATCTGTCTCTCTCCTCTCAGCTCTCAGCTTCTCAGCACAGCAAGAATGCTGTACTCTGCTTAGATTCCTTCTCTTTGTGCCATAGTTTAGAAAGTACTGAAGGCAGAAAGCAGAGCATTGTAAGACTCACCTTATTTGTTTCCCTTCTTTCAGCCGTTACAGTCCTTCTGTGTCTGTTTTCCAAGGACTGAAAGTAGTCGTTTCATATATTTAGTCCAGTGCTCTGGTTGTTTATGGCAGAAAGGTTGATCTAGTATTAATTACTTCCTACACATTCTTTTTAAATGAGGCTTTTTTTTGGCTATTAGATGGTAATAAACACAAAGTACACTGGTTCTGGGAAAGGTGTTGTTGTTGTTGTTGTTGTTGTTCATTTGTTTTTTGCTCTTCAAACAGGTTGGGCAAAAATAAATGGTGCCTTTTCTGTTTTTGAAGACATATGATACCAGGAACTGCATCAACAGCAACCACGAGGGAAGCCTATTTAAAACGACATGCTAATATGCTGAGACTGACAGACTAGAAAGATGGAAAACACCTGTGTCTGTGATAATATCAGTGAAATGATGTAGTAACCAACTCTGAAAATATCCTAGCTCTAAACTAGAAGTTTTCAAACCTTTTGCTCTCAAGGCCTACTCTTAAAAACTATCAAAGACTCCAACAAACTTTTGTGTATGTGGGATATATCTATCAGTATTTACCATATTATTAATTGAAATCATGAACACTCAAAAATATTATTTATTAATCCATTAAATCAAATGGATAATTAATCCATTATAAAATCTAAACCGTATTACTGATTTACATAAAAACGTAAAAAATAATGTTTTTTAAAACAAAAAATAACAGTGATGTGAGGGTCTTTGTTTTACATTTTTAACAAATCTCTTTAATGTCTGGCTTAATACAAGATGAATGGATTTTTAAATTTGATTTTGCATTCAGTCTGTTATAATATGTTGTTTTGTTTGAACAAACAAACAAAACATCTGGTCTGCCTCAGAAATGTAGTGGGAAAAGGGGGGAGCATTTTTTTTCCTGTTCTGATAATTGTGGATATTCTTCTTTGATAGTACACTAAAAACTTAACAAATGATATTTTCTTAAAGGTTGTTTGCAATGTGGAATCTAAAACTATAACTAAAGATGCTTTATACTCTATTACAGGGATCAGTAAACTTTTTCTATAAAGAGCCAAACAGTAAATATTTTCTATATTGTGGGCCATTTAGCTTCTGTCACAACTACTGAAGTCTGCTGGTATAGCACGAAAGTAGCCACAGATGATACTAAACAAATTAAAGTGTCTGTGTTCCAATAAAACTTTGCTTACAGAACCTTTTTTGTAATAAACTTTTTATAAATAACTTCCAATTTCTACTATATTACATTAAAATCCATTGGTCTAGCCTGTACTTGGAGCGAATAATTTTGACCATGCAGGTGCCCTTAAAGGGTTTTAGGGACCCCCTAGGGGTCACTAGATCACACTTTGAGAACTGCTGTAATATTTTTGTTATATGAGATAATACATTTTTTATTGTTAAAGCCACTTTCAATTGACTCTTCTGTTGCTTGTGACCAAAATCATCCTAGTTGATAAATTCCTGGATAGTTTCTCAAGGTGGAAATCTGCATACCAGTTTCTATCTTGGATTCTGGGAAATGGCAGTGTCAATCACATTCCCTCCAACCAGTAGCAGAATAGAAATAAAAGATGTATGTCCAGACTAAGAAGTTCTAAGGCAGCCCATGGGAGACTTATATTGACCCAGAATATTGTAAGAGAGCTTGAGAAAGTTTTCCATGTATCCAATGAGAAGGGCAGAGGTAGCTGAGAGAGGGCCAGGAGAACCAAAGAGACATTATTTAGGCAATGTATGTATTAGGCTTCTCAAAGAAATAGAAGCAATAGGATATATTTAAAGAGATTTATTATAAGGAATTCACTCACATGATTATGGAGACTGGGAAGTCCCATGATCTTCCATCTGCAAGCTAGAGATGTAGGAGAGCTGGTAGTATAGCTCTAGTCTGAGTCTCAAGGCCTGAGAATCTGGAGAGTTGATGGTATAAGTCTCAGTTTGAGGGCAGTAGAAGATTGATGTCACAGCTCAGTCAGGCAGGAAGAGCAAATTTCTCCCTTCCCCCATCTTTTTGTTCTATTCAGGCCTCTGTTGGATTGGATGATGCCCACCCACATTGGGAAGAGCAATCTGCTTTACTCAGTCTACTGATTTAAATGCTAATTTTATCCAGAAACACCCTCGCAGACAAACTCAGAAATTGTATGTAACCAAATGTCTGGGCATACCATGTTCAAGTCAAGTGGGCACATAAAATTAACCATCATAGTGGAACAAGGCAGGATGTGTCAGCAGGAACTATGGAAGGGGCCACTACAGTGGAATGTGGGTACCTGAGCATAGATGAATAGAAGAGGATGAATGGACAATGCAAGACACCCCTCTCTGGCATGCCCTCATGTCACATATATCTTTTATGACTTAAAATCAACCTAAAAAAGAAGTGGGAAGGGTGAAACCCTGAGCTGGCTGAGGATCTCCTGAACTGACCAAGATTAACCTACATTGACTAAGTTGAGGTTGTTGTTTCTGTGAAACAGAATAAGAGCTCTTGAGATAGAAATTAAGATCAATTTTAGAGAAGTTAGAAAACTTTAAAAATTTGCCAATTTGATGAAAAATGATATCTCACTATTATTTTATTTTTATTTCTTAATTATTGGGAAGGTAAGCATAATTTGAATATTATTGAGGGCATTATTTGTGAATCCACCACAGAGCTTTTGAATTCAGTACAGTTAAGTTTACAATTTAGGACATTCTAGGATCTCCAGATGAAACCACATGCATATAAAGGGTGCTACTATTTTCACCTTTGAAGTGAGTAGATTTAGAATTTGTCGAGCATTAAATTGACTACTTACGAGATATCCTCCTCTGTTCAAAGTTGACCTTCTGCTCTTCTTGTATGGTTATGCTGTTTATCATGGAGGTTACACTTTGTTTTCACGTGTGCATCTCCCTGTCTGTGTCTTCCTTCTTGCTCTTGTGGGCACTGGGCTCAGTGTGCTTTGGGATTTTGTTACTTCCAACATGTCTCTTCTCTTTCCCAATATTCTAATGAAATCATCATGTACTTGTTTGAATCTAGATTCCACATGGACAGAGGCAAGTAATTCTCCATGTTGTGCTATTTCTTTTATGTATTAAACAGCTTGCCTCCAGAGATAATACCCATTTATAAATTATTTTCTATTAAAAACAAAATAGTACATAGAATAAAAAAGACTACCTTTAATCCCACTGTTCTAACAAAAATTAGCTTCATTTTTCATATTATCATCTGTTTACTCAACTACACAGTTTACATACTTATAATGCTATATTGTTAACCAAGCATTTCCCCCTATGAGCAGTGGACATCAGTCTGTTATATTTAGTCTACAAACATGATAAATCATAAAAACAATGGTATTATGGATCAGCATAATCCTTAGCTGTTGTAGAATTTAAGTATTATCACATTTCTTCCACTTTTTTTTCATTTATTCGTTCATTCACTCATTTATTCACAAACATTTACAGTGTTAATCAATGCTGGTACAAATATAAATAATACAGACACTGTCCCTGCCTTAAAGGATCTTACCATCCAGGAGGGGAGATGGGCATCATCATGAGATTTTCATGTATTTACCCATATGAGACATGCATTCATGTTATATTTGCACGAACATCAAAATATAGAATATTTGATTTTTAATGCTCTTACTAATTATGTGCAACTGGCCAGATGTGCCAGCTCTGTGTGTATTTGGGTTGATCAAGTTAGTTCCTCAAGGTTGAAAAAGCAGAACTATGAAAGGCATCTGGAAGACTTGACTTCCACTTTTGTGGTTTAATCTCCAGACAGCACTCCCTTCTACTTCCTGCCACAGGATGAGTAATCAGATAAAATGCTCTTTTGAATGAGAAAAACAATTAAGCATTGAAAATGTGAGAACAAGAAAACACAAGATGAAAATGGAACTCACCAGCCTGCTTCATGAAATGTATTTTTAACTGATGGATTTAATGGTAGCATTTTTACCATATTCCAACCTTTCTGGGCTAGACCACATTTAGAAGAAGTCAGCAAAATATTAAACATATCACTTACTCTAGTTTTTAACTCTAGGCCAGTTTTGAGGAAATCTGATTTCTGTTTCAGGCCAAGAACTAATCATTAACTCTTAAAAAACAAACAAACGAACAAACTTAAAAACACTTACTTAAAAAATAAAATTTAAAACCTACAAGTTGAAAGAAGAACACAGCCAACCCTTGTGTAACCGTCCTCTAATTTCAAGTTATTGATGTTTTGCCCACATTGCCGCATTTGCTTGTATTTATATACTTGTTTTGCTGAATTATTTGAAAGTAGATTGTAGCTATCACAACACTTTACCCCTAAAAGATTCAGTTTATACCTCCTAAGGACAAAGACATCCTCAAAGAACTGCAGTGCCTTGGGGCTGTGTGTTGACTCAGCCTATCCTCCAGCTGGAACTAGCTGCTGGCCCTGCTACCTGGGCACTGAGCCCTGTCTCGTCCCTGTCCACTGCCTGTCCAGAACTAAAAGCCTGAATTGGGATGCTGTCACTGACAGAAACTGTGCCAGGAACCTTCATCCACTAACTCAGGCCTCTGAATGTTGGTGCCTTCCACACCCCTATAACTGAGTTTGCTATTCCCCATTTCTGTGGGCCAGCTCCACGGTTAGGCTGATGTCTCTTGACCTTGACCGATAGCCATGCTATAGCTGTCCCTTGATATTTAAAATGGCAACACATTAATCATACATAATAGGCCATAGACATTTACAACATATTTCTTGCACATACTGTTACGAAAAAAAATGTTTTTCAGCAGCAATACCCATGAGATTGAATTTTATTAATATTTATAAAAGCGAAGTACATTCTAGCTTCTTAATAAGAAAAAATGTTTTGCATTGATAAAGATCAAATTGTTGAAGGTGATGAGGAAGTAGACTGCTTTGACTCTCGTTGCCTTTGCTTATTTAATCTCTTAGTTTAAGCCTGTCTCTTGTAGCAGAGCAGAGAGAGCAAATTCTTTAGATCTCAGTGGCTATCTAAAATAACCATCACAAGAGAGCACACAATAAACAAAGACTCAGCACCAGGATAAATAGGGATGTGACAGACATTTGCCAGCCTTGATGCCTGTCCTGGTCACATGCAGATCCAGGGAATGGCAAGGACTCTGCAAGAGCCCTTTGACCAAGTGGAAGAGATCCTAGTATTCCTCAAGGGCACAGGCTCATTTAAATAAGGAGCCAGTAAAAGGAACTTGCTAGAAGGGCAAAAAGACAGAGAAAAGGAAAAGGCAGGGGAGTGAATAAAAATAGAAACAGGCTCAATGCTCTGACAGGCAAGATTCTCAATGAATCTGGTCCTTCGGTGAGCAGAAATATCTCATTTGAAATAGCACCCCATGGCAAGGTTTGGGCTTTCTGTTTTCGCCACAGTAATGCCCTGACAAAGGACTGCAGCACTGCTGATGCAGGAAATGAGGGGAAGAATAGATATTAAATAGATATTTCCTCCCTTTTATGCAGACAGTCCTGGGGGCTGTGTGCTGGTTACCTAGGAAACAGCTTGGATGTGAAACTCCAGAAAATGTGCTGCCAGGCAGCAGGAGATGCAATTGCTGATTTTTTTTTTTTTTTTTTTTTTTTTTTTTGCTGGCATTGCATGATGCCAGGCCATTGTCTTAACCCCTCTGAACCAATTTCCTCATGTGCAAGGAGGAGAGATTATCTACCTCGTAATTGTGGGCGTGCATGAGAGTGTGTGCATGTGTAAAGCACCTTAGCTGGTTGTAGAACACGGAAGGAACTCAGTGTGGATTTCCTCCTTTCTTTCCTACTTGCCTCACAAGCATGCTGCACTTAAAAGGTGTCACTGAATAAATGGGATATAGATCTGATATAGAGACAGTTTGGGTAATGAATGAGAAATTAATTCAAATTTTTGTAACAAGGACGATATTTAAGAAAATTTACTGTGTAGTGTTAGATGATAAATCTTTTGTGAATGGAAAAATCATTTAAAAATACAGTTACTTCTAATTTGCCAACTTTGTAAATTTGAACTACTTAAAATATAATGTTTTAGATGCTCTTTGAATGAGCACAGCTTAGAAATACCATTCCGTTTTGCTATGCTGGAGTTCATGACCAATCGAGATATGGCTGTGAGAGCTGGATGTATCAATGGCAAAATGGCAGCATTTGTACTGATAAAATAT
Organism: Eidolon dupreanum; assembly: GCA_028627145.1. NCBI lineage: Eukaryota > Metazoa > Chordata > Mammalia > Chiroptera > Pteropodidae > Eidolon > Eidolon dupreanum. The sequence continues at coordinate 78,444,363 of CM053502.1, forward strand.
ATGTTACTGACTTGTGCAGCAACAATGGACCTTTTCATGCTGCTCCCCAGAATTGTAAAGACTTCACACTTGCAGTCTAGGCAGCGCTGGAAAATTGTGGCCACTTAGCACTCCAGTCGAGCTTGTTACATGGCCCGGGCATCCCATAGCACATTCTTTCAGTGGCCAGCAACTATGTCAGTGCCAAGCTGATAGAGAAGGGAAGGTTTCATTGGCGAGACACCCAGTTAGAAGAATGTACAAGAGCCCACCATGAGAATGAAATGACTGGCACCAACTTTATTGTGGGGAATGCACTTCTATTGCGGAGAGTGCAGTTCTATTGCGGGGAGTGTGCTTCTGCTTCTGCTCTTCTGCTCCCCTTCTTCTTGTGCTCTTCTTTTGCTCTCCAGGAGACCGCATGGGCTCCACACATATCAGAGTACAATAGCGGCATTCAGCGTGATACAATAAGCTGAATTATATTTACATATTTTAAGTGCAGGTGCCCTACTCTGCTAATGTAACATTCTAAATCCGGGTTTCTATTCCTAGCCACGTGCCTGGATCACACCCAGACCTGGGATCCGCCAGATCTGGGACTCACATAACTGTCAGAGAAATGCAACAGAATTAGAGGTTGTAGACCATACGTGCATGAAAGACTGCAAAGAAGTTAAGGCTACAAGTTTCCAATTTAATTAAGGAAGTGGATTCTCCCTTCACGATTATGAGGCTGTCATCTCCCCAGCTGCTGGAGTTTGGGTCAATGATGGTCCTCAGCTGAGCCTCTCCCTTAGTGCTTCCTTCAGATAAAGAGACCTGCTTCATCCAAAGACATGGACACTTCCTCGAGGACCATGCAAGAGCTGGCCTACTTGGGGAAGGTATTAAGGTTTAGCTTTATACCTTGCTTCTATTTGGAACATCTCTGAAGGGTCATCTTGTAACCATAGAACCAGCTCAAAATGGTCCTGTTTAACAAGATACTGAGTTACTTTTCAGAGACACAGACAAAATCTGCAAGTCATGCAGCCGGAAGCATGCACAGTAGAGAGAACTTTGACCTCCAGCTGCACCTGGAATTAAGTCTTACCCACCTCACCCCCACCCCCTGCCACATACATGGAACCAAAGCACTGGGACATAACAGGAACTTGAACACCGGAACCCTTTCAGAAGCCAAGAGTCCGTTGTCCATAAAGATCTGGTGTGAATGCCCCTTTTACCATAAATGGCCAAGTTCCAAGGTCCTCCAATTAAAACTTGCCCAACCAGCATTCCCACATACTTGTTCCCTTAACCCTTTAAAAATCCTTAACCTAGTCCAGTGAGGAACATAAATTTGACACACCATTAGGTCACCCATCTTCTTGGTTGGTGCCTTCCCAATAAATAAATCTCTCCTTACTCCAAACTCTGATGTTTTGAGTTTTGGCTTTTCAAAGCATAGGTAACAATCTGAGCTTCAGAGCACCCCTTGGGATTGTCTGAGCCTTTTATTGAGACTGCACAATTCAACGCCTTACTTCCCCTAATCCTGCTTCTTTCATTTTCCAATATGTCTTGTGCCAATCTCTCGGTGAGTCTGTTTCCTAAAGAAATGATCTGACACAATTAATTTTCCAAGTAACTAAATCACGCATTTAGATTGTAAGGAAGTATATTCTACCATACAGAATTATATCTGGTAACTCATGTTCTGTCATTTTCTTAATATCTTTATATGATCATGTTTCTCATGTTTTTTGTTTGTTTTTTCCAATTCTCTCTTTGGAGTTCTTGGTCATCTGATGTTGAACTTCTGGCTAGTTTTCCAATTTTCTTATCAAATTCTCTCCTATTTTCCATCCCCTTTTCCTTTTTGTACTTTCTAGATTTGCTTGACTTTATCTTCCAGTGTCCCAATTAAGTTTTCATTTGTACTCTCTATATTTTTTAATTTCTAAGAACTTTTTCTTAATTTTTAAAATTTTATATAGTATTCTGTTATTATTTCATGGATGCAGTATCATCTTTTATCTGAGGAGAGTCATGAGATTTTTTTAAAGACAATTTTTTCTCTCTCTACATAATTTCCTCCATGTTTCTTTTTTCTTTTCTTTTTTTTCCCCTTTTTTGTCTTTTTTTGATTGCTTGAGCCTCTGTCTTTCATGACAGAGGCTTTCTTCAGGTATCTGGCAATCTTTGGTTGTATACTCCTTTTTAAGAGAGACATGAAGAAGCTAATTGGAATCTCTGAGTCCATGGGTAGAGCTTTTTGACTATAAGATTTATTGGGTAAATTATGGGTGATCTCTCTACTTGTTTGCTTGGGGAACCATTAGAGATAGTGTGCAGATTGAATATTTGCTCTGTGATGGTGAAATTTTATATATCAACTTGGCTAATCTATGGAGCCCAGCTATTTCGTCAAACAATAGTCTAGATGTTGCTGTGAAGGTATTTTGTACATTTGATTAACATTTACAATCAGTTTACTTTAAATAAAACAGATGACCCTTCATAGTGTGGATGAGTTTTAGCTAACTGGATGAAGGCCTTGGAGAAAAAACAGTTTCCCAGAAAAGAATCCTTTTAAGACCATAACATAGAAGCCCTGTCTGAGTTTCCAGCCCGCTGGACTGCCCTGAATATTTCAGGATCTGTTTCTAGTGAACCTTGATTGAAACACACTTCTTTGCAATGTGACTTTTTCCCTGTCAATCAAGAGCTGGAGTCTATTTCTTTACCTCTTGGATCTGGGCTTAGCAACCTGATTTGCTTTTGCTAATGGGACATTAACAAATATGATGCAAGCAAGGGTAGGAAAAGTGCTTGTGATCTGGGGCTTGCTGTCTCCTGACACTGGGGACCCTTTTGCCACCAAAGGAATAAGAATGATTAACCTGATGGACAATGAAAGACACGTCGTTAAGCTGTTGTCCCAGCTAACAGACATCAAGCTAACTGCCAAACATAACAACGAATCTCTCACTAGATCAACGAGGCTGTCAACCACGAGACATGTGAGTGAAGTCACCTTAGAATAGCAAATGAACTGGCCCATACTTAGCCAGCACTTAAATTTGGGATTAATAATACATGATTTGTCTTAATTCACTAAATTTTGGATTAGTCTGTCATGCAGCAAAAGACAGCAGATATAATCATTATTATTACATCATTCTTCTTATACCCCAGAACATCCCTGCAAATATCCTGCTTCTTATGCCTGGCTGCGAGCATTCTAAGAGCTGAGTCAAAGCCTGGAGTTTTCAGCATTTAGCACGTAAATATTTACTTAATCCCCTGAATAAATTAGAGCAAACTATGAAGTTTTACAGGGCGAAAGATATCCTAGAAGCTTCTCCTCACTTCTGACAAGTGCAAGTTTAGGGGTTCCCCAAAACACCCTGTTTTAATAATTTGCCAGAATGACTCAATGCACTGAAAGCTGTTATGGTTGTGGTTTATTACAGGTAAAGGATACAGAACAGAATCAGCCAAAGGAGGGGGCACATGAGGAGGAGTCCCAGAAGAGTCCAAATACAGAGGTTCCAGTTGTCCTCACTCCATGGAGTGATGGGCAATGTTAACTCCTTGCTTCAATGTGAGACAACAAACACAGAGGCCTGCCAACCCAGGAAGTTCACTTGTACCTCTGGTGTCCAGTGTTTTATTGGGGCTTGACCACATACTGCCAACAGAGCTAACCTTTTGTCTCCAGACCCTCTTGGAGGTTGAGCTGATACCTTTAGTATCTAGTTCCTGGGAGATCTGAACTGATAGCATGTGACCCAGAACCCCTATCATAAATCACATTGATACACTGTGTGATGTGCAAAGCCCCCAAGAAAACAAAGACACTCTTATTAGGCAGGTCAGGGGCTTAGAAATCACCTGGCAGAAGCTGAAGGCTAGGGCTAGACCTGTCTTTGGTAAACATTAATTTCTCACTCCACAAGGCATTCCCTGGCCTTTTGCCAAGACTCTTACAGCAAAGCAATCATCTCTGTCTGGGCATCTATATTTAATAACTTAGCATTTATTAGAGAGAGCAATAGGAAACAGCTAATCAATTCATCCTATAAAAAAAACCATTACATATATTTGCATGCTTTTGTACTAAGTTGACTCTTCCTCCCTTGATCTGCTACTATTTATTCCTTATGATAAACTTGTACAGAACTATTTAGCACAAAGATTAGCTGATAGTTAGTTAAATACAGTTTTTCCCCAAGCAAGTCATTTTATTACACATCGAGGAGGCTTTAACTCAATTTCTCAATGTGTTCGATTATCAGTGTCAGTATTACCATAAGACCTGTTTACATAAGGTGGTTGAATCTCACCAACAAGGTCAGTGTTACACCATATCACGATATGGAAACCTGAAAAATAAGAGTCACAAGATACTGCCACATTACCAGAGCCCCACTGAGTCATTAACAATTACTTCAAGCTATCATCATATCTGTTGATGTCTCCCTAAGTGATGCTGCTCAGTTATGCAGATGTCCATTCAACCTGGTCAGGTTCCTAAAGCAAGAGTGGTCTTAGCGATATATGGTGACTCCATTTTTTTCAGTCATGTGGTAAAATTAGGCTAAGAGACAATATCATCTCTGAATCTGTGAGTCTCTCTTGAGGCACATAAATATCAGATTTCCCTCACTGTGTAAACCATACATTCATTACTTTATCTTTAGCTACCATTACTTCTTATCCACATTTATCATTTTATTTTTACCAAACTTTTACATATTTGTTTGGAAAGGATATTAGGTTTGGCTACTCTGCTGGTCTAGATTGCCAACAGCAAGACTAGTCTAACAAATGCCTCCCACTCAATCCACTCCAATCATATAGGGTAGGGTTTCATAGGTACAGAATTTGTGGACTTTATTGACCATTAGGAAATATAGCTGCATTCACTGTTGACTCCAATTTTACCAGATGAGATAAGAGAACAACATAGTCCATTAGGCCCTTATGAATTCTGATATAAAGATTTAAAGTTATAGTGATAGTTTCTCACTTACAGATCATCCCCGCTCCTGGCACCTGTGGTTGTTGTCCATGTCCTGGGATTACTGCATCAGGTAGGAAAAAAGAAAGTTGAGAGATGTGGAAAGAAATTTAAGAGTAATAGCATTCCCTTCCACCCATTCCCCAGATCCCACAGAGAAGTGGAAGAATCTACCCTGGGGGGAAACTCCATTGGTGCCCTTCATGTTGAGTGTGAGCACACACTCACAGAGATATGTGAGCCAGCTGTCATGACTTAATTGTTAACTATTCCAAGTATCTATCAAATTATTTCTCAGGATAAAAGTGCGTTTTGAAGAAATGGACTTGGTGGTCCAAAAGGGTACAACATCTTTTATTTCTGTCCTTTTATATTATTTTGAACATTTGCCTCTACCATCAGGCATGTAAAATCCAATCCAAAGTAAGTGTCTATTACCACCAGGATACATTTGTAGCCTCCAGGGTCGTCAGCTTAACTTGACAGCTATGTCCAGGGCCTTCCCCCAGAGATTGTCTTTCTTCTGTCTTTCTTGTGAGTAGACTGTACAGTGGCATTTTGTGTCTCACAGAGTGCAAGAGAAATGAGTCAAGATTCAGCTTTTTCTGCATTGCTATAATACCCACATTTCCACTTATTTCATGAACCTAAGGATAACTATTTGCCAATTCCAACCACTTCCTGATCCCAGAAAGGGGTTCTTCTCATGGGCATCAACAAGTCCTACTTTAATGTACCCCTGAAATTTCCAATTTCCATAGGACTGTGCCCATGTGGGCATTCCTTTAATAGGCTAGTTTTCCATTGCTCATCTGCTTGACCCTCTGGCCAGACCATTGGCCACGAACCATGAGTCAGTAAAAATCCGAATGTACATAGAGGCAAAGAGCATGCATTCCAGTCCCCTGAGCTGATTGGTCTTTACCCTCTGAAATCAGAGTGGCAGCTTTCCAAAGAGGATGCTCTCTGTTCACTTTGGAAATGCCATCCACAAACTGAGCACCTCTTTGTTGGTCAATAGAGAGTTGTTTATAGGGCAACCTCAAGGAGCCATAGGGTCCAGCAGAGCCTCAAGTGGGTTCCAAGCCAATATAGTGGAAAAGAGGTTCCCTGCTCATGAGTACCTCTTCCCTGTATTCCCTGGATATCATTTCTTGTATAAACCATTTCCATTTCATCATGCAACTCTTCTGAAAGCCCTCCTCTGCATTAGAGCACTTCTCTGACATCACCTAAGATGTTATGGGTATTTCAGTTTCAAGATTATTTTATATCCTTCAGTCATAGGAGCAGTTTTAATTAATGTCCAATAACTGGCTAGCAACTGTCTTCTAAATGGAAATTTTCAGGAATTTTCAAATGAAAATCCCAGTGGTCATTGCTGGGTGGCACTCACAGCCTTTTGCCATAAGCCCCAGTCTGCACCCCACACAGGGTTATTGTGCAGATAGTTTTTGCCATCACCCTAGACAAATTAACAACCTGTGTAGGCTCAGGAAATCTTACTGATGCTGCCCATTTGACTGTCTGATCAATAATGGCTGAAAGGTGTCTTTACATGTCTTTATAATACTAGATAGGTAAAGCATTCCCCAATTAGATACAATATCCATTCCAATAATACAATGGTAAAGAAGATACAATCACTTCACATCACATAGTCTGTTCAACAGTATTCATCCAAACTTTCACCTTAATCCCACCAATGATTTCATTCCCATATCCTTTCAATATAACTGTAGGCCCCATTAGGATTTCACCAATAAGCTTTGGCATCTTGGTGCATGGGGCTCCCACATCAAGGAGCCCCAGAACATCTCTCCTCTACTCCTGACCATTTTACCCATTCATGTATACATGCTCTTGGGTCCCTACCTTGGTATTGGGCCAAGGGACCTAGGCTCTTTTGTCAGTCCTCATCTTGATGAGATTGTGGGACTATCACCGCAGGCAATTCCAGATCAGGTTTCTCATTGTGATCTTTGCCTTCCAGCTTTTAAAATACCTCTAAACTTGAGTGAATAGAGCAGATTTGTTTCAGGCCCTTCTATGTGGGGGCATAGCAGAGGCTCCCACCAGTCCCTCTAATTTCTGATAGTGCTACAATACGACCTTTATTTTTATCCCATCAATGTCCACTTTATATATCCAATAGTAACTATTTAAAGATTTCTACCCTAATGGAGGGGTCCCTCGACTCTTCCCATTGTTTTTCCTCCACTGTCTTGCAAATCTTAGCTATCTGTGGCTTTGGCTTAACTATTCCCTTTGATGGCAGCCCTGAGATAGCTCAGAACAGCCTGAATCCAAGCTTGGCTCAGCCTCAAAATCCTTTCCAACACTCTACATTTCATTTTGGTTATTACAGATAAAAACAACCAAAGGATTGATATTAGCTTGTTTCTTGTTACTTTGTGTTTCCTTATGCATCCAGTGAGCCAAATCCTTAGGAGCTGGATCTATTATTTCTAAATTCCTTTGATAATTTTTACCTCCAATAACTAATTGCAGCACAGCTCCAGCTCTAAACCATAAGTGACCTTATAGCCACCCAAAAATTAAAGGTTCAACATCCTCCACCCTTTCATCCTTCTTTTTCTTGAACCATATGTTCCAGTGAGTCAGGGTTAGGCTAGTGAATTCCACTTCCAACAGCCACTGTGAAGAATTTGGGCCAACTGTGAAGTTAGAGGGAACATCCTCTAAGACCATCCTTACTTCTCACACCAACTACAAGGTCAATGATCTCCAAGATCACCCAATCTCCCTCAAGTTTGACAATTCATTGGAAGAACTCACAGAACTTACTGAAAGCTGTTATACTCACAGCTACAGTTTTGTTGTTGTTGTTGTTTTGTTGTTGTTGTTGTTGTTTTTACAGGGAAAGGATACAAATTAAAATTAGTCAAGAATGGATAAGGCAGAGTCCAGAGGAATATCAAACACAGAATTTCTGTTGTCTTCCTATGGAGTCAGGAGACATTAGCTGCATCGATGTGTCACAATATTCATGGAATAATGCCAACCAGGGAAGTTCA